>VWZD01004966.1:143165-165484 GCA_013396695.1 Sakesphorus luctuosus | reverse complement strand
GGAGGCGGTTGTGTCCCGGAGGTGACGGGCGCGCGCCCTGGAGGCGCCGCTCGGGCTCGCCGGGACCCTCCGGTGTCACCGTCGGCACCCCCCACCCCGGGCTGGGGCCGCGGCCGTGTATGTGTGTGTGTGTGTGTGTGTCCCGGGGCTGCCCCTTCAAAGCACGCAGGAGGCAGTGTGTGCCAGCCCGGCCCCCGCTGCCCACCGGAGCGTTGAGGGCCGGCGGCGCTGCAGCCGGTGCCGTCACGGCTACCACGTGGGGGCTACGTGCGTTCTACCGCCTTCGCTTTATCATGCATGAAGAGTTGCGTCAAGGGAGCCCAGGACGAAACAGGCCTGAAGGTTAATTGCGAAGAGGCTTTGCAGTGTAAAGGCGCTGTGGCCATCAGCTGTTCGGCACCGCTGCCCCCCAGACCCATTAAACAGTACATTTACAGCAAATCCTTAAATGCATGATAATCCAGATTAGTGCCCACAGATAAGAATCTGATTCATGACTAAGCTGTGTCCCTCCGGCTCTCGGTAGGCACCACCGTGTCCTGGTTTTGGCTGGGATGGAGTTAAGTTCTTCTCTAGTCGGTACAGCGCTGAGTTTTGGATTCAGAATGAAACTGTTAATAATGTTAACACACTGCTGGTTTGGGTTTTGCTAAATCGCTTTTATCTGCAGTCGAGGACTTTTTTTTTTTTTTTTTGTGCTTCATGGTCTACCATCAGAGAAGAGCAGAAAAGAGAAACAGAACAGAGCCAGGACAGCTGACCCGCACTGGCCAAAGGGATATTCCATAGCATAGAATGTCATGCCCAAAATATAAACCGGGGGAAGTTACCTGGAAGTGGAGAGCCAGTCTGGGTTTGGGAAGAGTGATCTGGCATCAGTCAGCAGCTGGTGAGCAGTTCAATTGTGCATCAATTGTTTAGTTTTCTTTCCCTTTTTGTTACCATTCTTACTTACTATTATATTTTACTTTACATTCAATTATTAAACTGTGCCAATCTCAACCTACACGTTTTACTTTCGGTTCTCCTCTCCATTCCGCGGGGGTCGGGAGGGAGAGGAGGGTTCAGAGGGACAGTGGCTCTGTGGTGCTTTTGTTGCCAGCGGGGCTTAAACCACAACATACAGTTACCAGGCAATAAAAAACCATCACTACTGCCCCAGTAAAACTTCACCAAGGTTGTCCTTGACTAGTGCTGGTAGGACAGGGTTGTATCCCTAACTACAACCGGGTATTGCGTTGTTCAGGAGTGTGCGTGGTTTGTTTACGTGTTAGTACCACAGAGACAAACAGAGTAGCACAACAAGGGCTTTATGGACCATTAAAAAAAACAACACTTTTTCTCCTTTAAGAAAATTTTTAGTCTTGTGCATCAATGAGTGATGAATCTGTTCCAATCTATTTATTTTCTTTATGCTGTTCTCTTAGAAGAGAAACTAAGTTAAAGCTGCAGCAATGTTTACCCAGCAATTTGCTACTTAAATGAGTATAGTGGCACAGATGCAATTCGACTGTGAAGTCCCTCTCTGGAAATCCTTATCCCATCACAATAGTGTTCCAGCCAGAGATTTACTTCCTGGAAGAGGCTGAGAATGCAGCTCAGTCTCTTAGGGAGAAGGGTGGCCTCAGAAATTAGTTTGTATCCTGCGCAGAGACACTGCAGACTCCTCTTCTATGTCCCAGACTTGCTGCCTTCATATCCCAACCCCTCTTCCCTCCCTCCTGTTATCTGATGTATTCCCATTTTCTCTCTCTCTCTGGTAACAGGACTGGGTGGACCCAAATGATTTTGTCTGTGGAAATAAAACATACATGCTCTTTATCTGTCTCTGGCACAAAAGAACCTGCGTGTTCCATGTCGTGCCTCACTGATCTGTGATAACCCATCACTGCTTGGAATAATTTTCCCTCAGATACATGAAAAAGAGCAAACCTTGGCAATTTTTCTGGGTATTTTTCTGTCACTCTCAGAAGTAAGCAAGTCCTATCTGTAGTTTCAAAGATGAGACCTGTTTAAATATTGCTGGTCTAGTACTCTGTGGAGAGAGGAAAAAAACCCACATTTCCCCTAACACTATTTAAAAGAAATGTGCACACATGTATCATAAGCACAGTTAACATCAATTCCCATCCAAACAAAATGAGCTCAAGCATGTATTGGCACATGCATATGTGCCCACATCATGTCCCTTCCAACCTGGCATCAGTACTATTCCCGCATTTACAGCCCCGTGCCCAGATTGTTCTTAGACTGCGGTCTGGTTGGCACAGTGACCATTGACTTCTTCCATTCTTCCCTGTTCCATGTTGTTCATCAGTATTCACCAATATGCCAATGAAAGTGTTCAGTGTAGGCATGGCCTACAGCAATTTTGTCATGTGGTAGAATATTAGTTTTGCCTTAATACCTTATTTTGCTGGGGAAGGAACTGCTACACACCTTTTAAATCAGTTTAACTACTTCCACCCCCCTGGAAACACACTTGTCTGCAGACACCCAGCACACTGGTGTTACAGCCTTAGCCACACAGCCTGGATGTGGCAGTGCTGACTGACACCAGTGGTGGGGGTGTGCAACTTCCAGCAGGAAGCCACTCTAATGAGAGTTTCACATACCTGCAACAGGTAACAAAAGATCCAATACAATTTAAGACATTGGTCTGGTAACAATGCAAGAAAAACAAAAGTCACTGGTTTAAAATCAGAAACAGCTCTTGGAAAAAATGGATATCAAAAAATGACCTAGAGAAGAAAGTCGGACACAGGAGGAATTTCCTCCAAAAGACCATAATTATTTCCATTCAACAATAGCTTTACCTGTCATTGCAAAGCAAGGAGCTTTTGTTTGACACCTCTGAATGGGGAATAGCCCCTTTTTTCACTTGGGTGTCTCCAAACACCCAATCTAAGCTCACAAGTCACAATTTGCCTGTGTCAGAAACTCAATTCCATACAGTCAGCCTGAGGTCAGTTTAAGGTCCTCCTACAGATTTACCATGTGACTTGGATTTGTAAGCTCTTCTTTGACAAAGGACATCCTGATTGTTGAAGGATGTGATTTGATACCTTCAATTTGAAAGCAATCCCCAACACATTTCTGTAGTTTCCATCCTTCTGTGGATTGTCTCTCTCTATTAAATTCCAAGGCTGGTATCACCAAAGGACCATCCTCATTCATCCTGTAGTCTCTTATTGCTTTCTCCTTTCACAGCTTCTGGATGTCTGCCAGCTGACACAGCTCCTCTGGCAGCTCCATGCCAAGTGGGCTAATAACGAAAAAGAAAAGAAAAATCAAACGAATACACACCACACTTTTGCTAGAACCAGGGAAGAGCTTCCCCTGTAATTAGCCAATGGGACACAACAATCACCTCATTAGATCTGTGAAATGTATCACCTGCCTGCTTGCACAAATAGGACCTTAGCGGGGAAAAAAGGTCATGTGTCTCCTACACTTTCTTTTAAAGGCAACCCGAAGGAAAAAAACATTAGGCTTTCATTTATTGTTTCTTCCTTTATTATGAAAATCTTCAAGATTTTAAGTAATACTTCACATAGGGGTTTTTAGATTTCTCCTGGGAAGACTTTTGCACTATAAAGTTGTAAACTCTAAAAGAAGTATAACCAGTTCATGGTTGCTTGTAGAAACCACAGCAAAAGGCAGCTGTTCCAGCTTTTTATTTAAAACCTTGATATTCTATCATTAAAAAAAATAACCTTATGTGGAAAAAAGCCACCACAGTTAAAAACCCAATGAAACAGCTTAGGAATTACATGAAGCAACATATGCTCCTTGATTTGGTCCCGACCAGTGCTCAAAATACTAAATTCAAGGAGCTGTTCCTTAACAAGGATTGCCATGTTCATGTTCATAGGAAGAACAAAAAAATGCACAGTTGTGTTCTGCTGTAGAAAGAGGAATTACACATACAAGGAAGCTTTGGAGACAATGTCAAGACAACATAAAAGCAGCATAGAGTAAAAATTACCTAACAGCAAAAGGTCACAGAAACAGTGAAAGGAAACTGACAGGACTACAGGTTAGAGAACAGAGACTATGAAGTAAGCATCCTGTCAGGAAAGCAGTGCCACATCCACGTGAAGAAAATAGTAAGGACGAAGTTACAGAAAAAACAAAGGGCAGGACAGACTATGTTTGATAATACTTTAAAAAATACAGCAGAATAAAGAGATACCTGTAAACATGAGACGAGCACAAAATGTCAACAAAGTGATAATCAGAATGCAAAAGCAGTACAATTTTTTTTCTTCATCCAGCATGAAAAAAATGGAGATTCCCATACCAAACCCATTCATTATGTACCAAAATCTGTTTCAGATTGTCCCATAAATGCTTAATACTGATACTTGAAATACAAACATCACAGTGTATTTCCCCTAAAATTCCTGAACACCAAAAGATGCACTGGTAACTATAATATCTTGCTTAAACCCTGGCTAGATGGAACTGGTACATGTTTAAAGAAGGTCTCAAGAAAGATAGAGGAAGCAACATGCTGGTACATCACATGTCTGTGTAAGCCCACTGGTAGAGACACAAAAAACAGAATGAGCGGATGTGATGCAAGGGAAAAGAATTACCACAGTGTTTGTAAAGGGAAGCCATACCTCACTAACCTATGTCTAAAAATTTGCACAGATCCAGAGGAAGGGTAAATAGTTTAGATAGGATTTCAGAAAAAAAACCCAGAGGCATCACTTACTTGAAAACACCCCACCATCAGTTCAGTTTAACCAGAATAACGTACATCACCTTCCTAACTGCTGCTGTACCCTGCAGTGAGGGGTAATCTATGCCCCAAACCATTTAAAGCTAAGATGCATGCAAATTCAAGCACTATGTTCATAAAGATTAATATGCATTTTGTGCAGTCCCAACTCACCTGCCAAATAAGAAAACTTCTGATTCAGGCATGCAATTATATTTAAACAAAGAACAGAGTTTATGGCATCACATGTCATGAATGTGTTATCTGGTATCATATACTGCAGTGCATCTTGTCTACTGCAGCTTTACCTTAAGTGCATTGGAGAAATCAACTCTGCTGCACAGGATGTGCAACTCCCCTGTGGTAACAGAGCTCTGCATGTCAGCTCTCACCACATAAACAAGAAGGCTTTGCACCTCTAGAACATTTGCTTCTCTACACTAATGGGTTCCCAGGCTGTGTTTGCTTCTTTGAATTTAAGTCCTAAACATAAGAACATGTCTGCATTTTCAAGTATCCAACAACACTCCATATGAATATACAAGGAGAGTTAGAAATGTAGCACATGTAGATCCTTGACTAGCTCTTCTCTAGTGACAGAGCTGCAGAGGCACAGAAACCCATTTGTTTCCCAGGTGTCTCCATCCACAAGAACTACTGCTGGCAAACAGTTATGCCAAAAATGCAGGAAACTGCAGACACGTTCAGGGTGGGAGGTTTATGTTGGGTTCTTCCCCTCAGCAGTAAGGAGGATTATCAGTTTCTGAAAGATGCTGTAGAGGGAAGCTGGGGGTTTCGATAACAAAGTGCTGAGGATCAGAGGTTACTGCTTTGCATCTGGTTTCTGGGTAAAACGTCAGTTGCTTCAGAGGGAGCGTCCACTATTCAGAAGACTCAACTACCACTTGCAGGTGATGATGACACAAGAAACCACACAAAATGCCAACATACATTTCCCAAACTGTCAAGATCAATGAGATGCCTTTATTTTTGTTTTCTTAATTTTTATTTTTTTTCTCTATTTCCTTCTTCATTCTCTTCTCCCAGCACTACATCATCAAGAGTGTTGCATTATCATTTTTTGCTGCTGTGGACCACTGGCAATACTTTATTGTTGCTAATAAACTAGACACAGGTACATGCAATTATGCATAAGCCTGAAATCAAACACTGCTAAATATGTTGAAGGCCACAAGGATGATCTGACCCTAGAAGGAGCTGTGCATTTAGCCAGAAAGTGATTCTGTTATTTTGCCACTACTAAGGGCTTGTTAAAAGATACAGAAACTTATCACTGAGGAACAAGAAATGCATGTGAAAAACGGACTGCAGCAACTGGGCACAGAGAGCCCAAGAAAGGGTGGTGACAATTACAAAGGGTGGTGACAATTACATTCATGAGCCTTATTCACATTTGTCTTTCCTCATTCTCAGTGGATGCAGTGATCCATAAGGGTAGGTGAACAGCATTGGCTTTTACTCCATGATTATGCATATTCACTTTTGCTTGCTGCTGTTTCCAAGAGGATATAAAAGAGAGTCTGGACCTGATCTGCTTCCAGAGGCTGGATATCCTGATTAGCAAGAGAACAAGAGAGTAGGCAACTGCCCCAGTAGTCATTATTAAACATTATTTGTTGTTACTCAACATTGTTTGATTCACAGGCACCTCAGACTGGAAAGCTAAAGTATCTTTTTCTTCAAGTATATCCTGATACTGTTACTACGCACAAAGGCCGTTGGCATTATGAACTGGATGTGGCAGTAAACCAGGAAGGATTAGGTGGCTGTTTCCATGCTAGTCCATGCCGAAGTTCAATGTTGTAAACCCTGATCCAGAGATTCAACATGTGACAGCTAGAGATGGGAAGGAGTGTTGCTCATGATTGAAACTGTATCTGTGTACTTGTTTTGTAGGTACAGTTTACATGGGAGTGTCTTTAAGTTTGGGGGAATGGGTGGAGAAAAAACCCCCATTCTTCTATATGACATGATGTAAGACCAGAGGAAACAAGAGCAGGCCAAGGGAAGCACAGCTCTGTTCATTGCTCCAGTCACGTAGGACATACTCAAACACCTCTGCAGCCCAGAGGCACAACAGAAGGCATGTTTGCATAACTTTCCCTTTTTCAAAAGGCTGAAGACCTGGAGGCTCTCCTCAGCACAATCCAGGTACTAAAAAAGAACAGAGAAGAGCCCAAGGGAGGCTTCCTTACCTGGAGTAATGGAAGTTAGTTTCATGATCTGGTCATCTTCTCCAAGTGCCTACAAATCAAAGAAGCCATGGTAGCTTGGAGACTCTCTTACCTAGTGACTTTCATTCCCACAAGTTTCAAGTAAGGGTTTGATGTATCACAGATGATTCCTGTTCACTCAGGAGTCATGTCCCATTTCCAATTTAGCAGCTGAAGTAGTGCAAGGTACCTTTACAATCCTGGAGCTTTTATTGACTTCGGCTTTGCTGTAGTCCTGGTTCAGCAACAGAGGTATCTCTTCCAGGGAGGGCACAGTAGATACTTCAGGTTTCCAAGATTTTTCGCTGGCGTGGGTATGTACTTCAGAATCCAAGGAGTTTCATTACTTCTGCTGGAGTAGTGTTGGAACTGCACCAGATCACGTCTGGTGAACACAGACATCAAGCACAGGAAGTCCAGTGTTGCTGTTTTTCAAGACCCTGGCCCAAAGGTGAAGTCAAGCTCATTGCACCAGACTGCTGTGCACCAAGGGCCCAAGGTAGAGCACAAGTGTAACTTCTAGCTGGTAACAGTAAAAAGTAAAATAGTCCAGTAAAAGCACTTTCTAGGTAACTTTCAACTGTTACTCCACAAAGTGTACAGAAGGACAACACGGATTGTAGTGGTGAATAACCTTCCAAATAACCATGAAAAAGCACCCCAATAAATGGGGCGGTGTGTGTGTGTGTTTAAGTATTTTGACTACTACTTCATTCTGAAATCAGATCTGGACAAAGGCTTTTCGATTTAAGGAATTAATACAGACTTAGCCAGAAAACCTAGAAATTGCAGAAACTAAAGGTTTGGGGTTTTTTCCTTCTTGTCTTAAAAAAGATTTAGCTCAACTCATCAACTTACAAAGGATTCCCTTAATGTGGATTACTTACTGAGTGAAGAAAGAGAAGTAACAGACAAGATTTAACACACTCGATATTTTGAGTTTAAATATGTATTGCAAACAGATTTAAATCAAGAAGAAGCAACTTTTATCTGTGTGATCTTCTCACAAGATACAGAAACAACAGAAAATTATTAACAGTGAAATGATAGTGAAAATTACTACTTTTACGACCTATGCTAGAAATCTAAAGCAGTTGCTTCAAAAGGCAACAGCTGTAAAATGCAGGAAGTATGATTACCAGATGTCATATTAAATAGATCTTCAAAAAGCCATTTGAAATACTCAAGATCAAATTAATTACTTGGCTAATCTTATGGAATAAATAGATTTACAAAGGCATTGTCTTCAGCAACCTGAATACCACTTAAAAATTCTACAAAGAAATATCCCAATGCAAAACAGAATTTGTACTCTTTTCACTTTAACAGACTGTTCTCTTCCCTTGTGTCATGCCTAGTTTTGCATATATTTCACACTGAAAACTCACATGTCCAGCTCATTATTTTTTCATGAACAACCTTCTTTTTTTTGGAACTTTCCTCTGAAGAGAAAGGATTTTCAGATATGACCTCTTCTTTTTTATCTGTGAAGCAACTATGATCTCTTGTGGTTATCTAATCTCTTCCTAAATCCTCAATAATGGGATTTACTGCTCTGAGCTCTTAAGTAATTCCCAAAGGATTCAAGTCTATGCTTCAGTGCTTTGTTAAACCAGGGGGAAAAAAATACAGTTTCTTACATGAAGATGGAACTTTATTCTCTTTTCCTAATAAATATTTCAAGACATTTACAATTGCAAAAATGAGGCACTAAAGGAATATAATCCTGTTAGTCCAGTGTTTTTGTGATGAATGAGGATGTTTGAACATGTGCTCTGCACCCAAATTTAATACCAACAGTATCTTACATAATTACTGCAAGCCCTCATAAGATTATTTCATTGAGACGACAGAGACAGACCACACCAATACTACTGCTTGTTTGGTTTGCATGGACCTGTTCTTCCAGTAGTGCAAGAAGTCAAGCTCCTTGAGTAAAAATCTCATTTCCCACACTTCTCACTTTAAACATTAATAAGCAATTACAGAGGTGTCCACCATCCAGCTACTCCAAGGTATCTGGGTTCTGGGTATACTGATTCTACATAACAAAAGATGGAGCTTCTGCTGCTGCTGCACACAGGAAACAAGGTATGTAGCATGCAGGATGGTGTGTAGTTGCAAAAACTGCTGTAGCTCGGTCCTCCAGAGTTTATCCATTAGAGCCTTAGATCAAATTACTAACCAGAGAGACAATCAAAGACATACCTACCTTTGTGTTCACAGGGTGATCTCCAGCCCAGTCTGATAAGCATTTGAATAACCATGTACTACAGCTGATAGGTCAGACATCAAGTTATCCATTAGAGATGAGTGGAGCAGCAGAAGGTACATAGCCTTCAGAGCAAGTGCTTTAGGCAGAGAAGCTGGAAAAAGTCTCAAGGACCATATATCAGGACTCTCCTGTGTGTCCCAATGCAAACAAAAACAGTTTATGGTTTAATCTCACTGATAAAATACTGTACAGCTGTGTGCTCACTCCTCTCAACCCCCTCACAGCAGGGAGGAAAATTGGAAAGAAAAGGTAAACCTGATAGGCTGAGATAAGAATAGTTCAATAATGGAAACAAAATATAATGATAATGAAGAGGATCATAATAACAACAACAATAATATATGCTAATAATAATAGTAATGATAAGGAGAGGATAAGAGAGGAATAAAACCCAAAAGAAACAAATGATGCACAATAGCCCATCCCTGAGCAGGGATTGTCCCTCTTCCAAACAACTCCTCCAGTTTAAATACTGGACATGACATTCTGTGGAATGAAATACCCCTTTGGCTAGTTTGGATCACCTGTCCTGGCCATGCTCCTTCCCAGCTTCTTGTTCACCTCCTCACTGAGAGAGCCTGGGAAACTGAAAAGTCCTGGGCTTACAGTGAGCACTCTTCATCAACAACCAAAACATCACTGTGTTGTCAATATTATGCTCATACCAAATCCAAAAACCATAGCACTGTACCAGTTACTAAGAAGAAAATGTACTCTGTCCTAGTCAAAACCAGGACAGTTATTTAATCAGAAAAAAAATTTAACAAAGCTTTTTATCATATTCATCTGCAGTTTACAACATATTCCCTGATGCTGAGCTTTACTTTTAGTGCCACTGGATGCTTTCAGCTTCTGGGGCCATCTGTGTACAAATCTAGGGTGGTTAGAAAAGCAGAAGTCGGGAAGGAGGGATTGCTTCCTTAAAAAAAAAACAACCCCAAAAAAACCCAACCAACAAAAACACAAACCAGAAAGCAACACACACCTATTCCAGCATTTAATGCTAGTTCTCTCTCATCTGTCTTTGAAACCAGGTTAGATTCCCAAGAGCTGGGCTGAAAGATCTAAAGTGAAAAAAAAACTCTGCCATGAAGGGAGCTGGGGAAGCAGGTGGGGACAGTAACATCTTCAGCAATCACAACTGAAACCAGAACATAAGTCCCAGTTAAACAACATGACCGCGATACCCTGAGCAAAACTGTTAGTACAGAACAGTTTACACTGGTATAGTTATTACATATATATTACACAGTCATTTTCCACTTTTAGTCTTCAGAGCAATAGGATGATTTGGTCTCATTAACTAAGGAAAGCATGTCATTTGGCTTAGATTTGCCATACAGAATTCTCAAAATATAAATTTTGAGAGACACTATTGGAATTCTAAAATTTACATAAAAGTAATGCTGTGTTCAAATTAGAGGTTTCACTGAGTAGCTTTTAAAGCAACATTAAATAACATTTAATCCAGGCTTCTGAGAAAGATTTTAAGTCTCTGAACAGGCAGTGAAAAATCACTTGCAGTTAATGTCAAAGTTACAATACCAGTATGAAGGGAGAAAAAATGCTCTTGTAGGAAGGAGATTGTTACTCCTCAATAAATAAATTCTGCCTCTAAAGTGAGATCTCCTTAAGTATCTAGTTCCCTTATTTAATAGCTTCTTTGGAAGTTGTCTCCCCCCACCACCCCCACAACCACCATGCCCCAAAAATCAAGGTCATGTGTTTAAAAATCCCAGCAAAAGGATAGAATTATAGACTCATTTAGGTCAGAAAAAACTTCAAATGATCATCGAGTCCAACAGTTAACCCAGCATCGCCAAGTCCACCACTAAACCATATCCCTAAGTGCCACATCTACATGTCTTTTAAATCCCTTTAGGGGTGGTGACTCCATCACTTCCCTGGACAGCCTGTTCCAATGCCTGACCACACTTTCAGTAACAGAACTTTTACTAATATCCAATCTAAATCTCCTCTGGCACATCCTGAGGCCACTTCCTCTCATCCTGTTGCTTGTTACCACAGAAAAGAGACCAACTCCTACCTGGTTACAACCTCCTTTCAGGTACTTGTACAGAGGGATAAGGTCACACCTGATCCTCCTTTTCTCCAGGCTAAACATCCCCAGCTCCCTCAGCCACTTCTCACAGGACTTGCATTCCAGTCTCTTCACCAGCTCCACTACCCTCCTCTGGACACGCTCCAGCACCTCAATGTCCTTTTTGTTGTGAGAGGCCCAAAACTGGACACAGCACTCGATGTGCAGCCTCACCAGTACTGAGTACAGGGGGACAACCTCTGCCCTGGTCCTGCTGGCCACACTTTATGGATTTTACTAAGGCTTTTGATACTGACCCTCTGAGCATCCTTCTGGACAAGTTGCCCAACTGGGACATGAACAGATTCATGGTATTCTGGGTGAAGAACTGGCTGATGGACAGAGCTCAAAGGATTCTACTGAATGGGGTACATCTGGAAACTTGCACCAGTGGTATTCCTCATGGTTCAATTTCATGGCCAGTTCTGTTCAGTATATTTATCAACAATCTGGATACAGGAGTTGAATATGCATCATTAGCAAGTTTGCTGATGGTACCAAACTGAGAGGTGCTGTTGACTCTTGAGGGACAAGAGGGCCTGCACATAAATTGGAGCATTGGGCCACTATTAATGGGATGAAATTTTACAAGTTGAAATGCCAGATTCTGCATCTAGGATGGAATAACATTGTACACAAGCATAAATTGGGAGAGTGGCTGGAGAGCAGCCCTGCAGACAGGGATCTGCTTGGCAGCAGGCTCAATGTGAGTCAGCAGTGTGCCTTGGCATCTTGGGATGCATCAAACACAGCATCACCAGCTAGTCAGGGGAGAGGGAGGCACTGAGCTCTTCTCCCTGGTATCCAGTGACAGGAGACATGGAAATGGTTCAAAGCTGCACCAGAGGAGATTTAGCCTGGACATTAGGAAGCATTTCTTTACTGAGAGGGTGGTCAAATATTGGAATAGGCTTCCTAGAGAGGTGGTCAATGCCCTAAGCTGTCAGTGCTTAAGAGGCATTTTAACAATGGCCTTAATACTAAGCTTTAACTTGTCAGCCCTGAACTGGTCAGGTAGTTGGACTGGATGCTTGTTGTAGATCCCTTCCATATGAAATAGTCTATTTATCAAGCTTATGTTCCCCAAATGTTAGGACCTCTTGGCCCATCAAGTTTTCCCTTGCTTGTCCCCATCTGAAAGATGAACAAAAATAAGGACAATAGAGAATAATGATTTGGCAAATGCTGCTGAAGTGCACAAGTATTTTTTCCTCCAAATAGTGCTGGCAATAAAAGTTCTCTTTTTCCCTGCTTGACTCAGGATTCATTTTAACCAACTTGCTCTGTTGAAACTAGGTTTCAGAATTAGTCAAATGTATTACGATATCCAGAACACTTTTCACCCAAATTGTATATATCCTCTGTTGTACAAGCTTTGTGGTTCTTCAAAACCTCAATTTCGAATGAGCTATTAGGAAATACCAGCGGAAGCACTGATGCCAACTAAAGCTTACATCTGTCTTCCAAGTAATTGTTACAAAATGTCCTTATCTACAGAAAAGCAAGCACTGCTTAGTGCCATGCTCTTAAAAAAACCAACTTGACAGAAGCATCTCAAGATGGGCGAAGCGCAGCTCACAACTGAGTCTTCAGAAAGTGGCTCACTGAATCACTCACTGAACTCAACTGCTGCTTGCACTTCACGATGCCATCCCATTTGGAAGGTGTCTAGTTTTGAGGGGAAAAACCAAAATGTTTACCCGCAAGTGGAGGAGGGGGTTTCCTCCACAATAATAACGCCACTCTTTATCAAATTTAAGAAAAGGAACTTTAATCAGAAAATGGATACAAGAAGGATAACTGTTCTTAACAGATATATATATATATATATATATACGTATATATATATATATATATATATATATGCTAAAAAGTAGTGCATATGCACCAATCTGTGGAATCAGACAGCAACAGTGACTTCTTCACTTGTACATTTTATGGTCAAGTCTTAAGGAAAGTCTCAAGCTGTCAAATTTTCTTTATTTTTGTTAGGACACACTTCTAGAAAGAACTGCAGTATTTCTTTTGGTAGTAAACAGATATGCAACCAACCACATTTTACAACAGGTAAGGATTTCAGAGTGTGAGGATGCTACAGACTCACATGAGGATGATGCAGTGGGAAAGTGCCCCAGAAGGCAATGGTAGGCATGTAAGTACTGACAACAACCAGGTGCCTGCTCACTATACAGCTTTTTAGGCTGCCATAGCTGAATAGGGACACCCCCCACACCCCCAAGGAAGTCAAATGTGAAATAGTATCAAACTTCCACAAACTTTATAATTAAAAGTTACTTCAACTAGTGATGTACTTTAAGAAAATCAGTGGGGAAGACAGTAAATATCAGAATATGGCCATCCTCTGTATCTTGTGTTAATTATATTAATTTACTTATGGTGATGAATAAACTGTTGCAGTAACTGGCAAAACCCAGGGATAACATTTTTCAAATTATGTAGGCAGGATCCCATGTAAACCAGAGTTCTTAACTTGGTTGCTGCATTTTTTAAGCAGAATCTCACTTGTGCACTCAGCCCATTCCCATTTTAACAACCCTGGGAAGCTGTCTCTAAGAAGTGCTTCACAAAAAGCATTTGGGAGAATTTGCTCAAAAGTATCTCCCAGTTGTTTATTCCAGCAGTGCAGAGTTGAAGATGAGACGGCTTAATTCCACAGTATCAGGTACACCACAGAGTGGCCAGAATCAGACGTCAGTACCTTACTTCCATTAGAAGCAGGATTCAGGCCAACAAATCAGAGTAATTGCATCTCTAAGCCTAGAGATCTATCAGTGCAAGAAAAGCATGTGTGTCAGCTCATACCAAGACAACAGAACAATGACTGCTATTCTATGTACCTTGGACCTAGGTTGGATAGTTCTGGTTAATTATTTCCACTGCATGAGTTACGTGTCCTAACCAGTACAGCTGGGAGCACTAATGGGAATTTTCAGCCCTACCTTTTTCATACAGTCAAGACTTAACACTGGCTGATATTTAATCTGTAATGGAATAACATAATTTTTAAGGGCAAAGGGCCAAACTAAGATTAGAAAGTAACTCAGAGAAAACTGTGCCATATAAAGCTTACTACATAGCCCAGATTAGGGCTTTGAAAAGTTATTGTAGGCAGTCAAATCTATGACATGGAAAGTCAGTATACAAGCAAGGACAAGTCACACATGTAACATATCTATGCCCATTATGAAAGATCATAGCCATCATGTTACTTTCTTTTCTCTCAGAAGGCTCTAATTCTCCTGTTAGTCACATATTAACTACCACAACTACCAGGACCAGCACCAGCAAAAACAGATTTTTGTGATAACCTGGTCCTATTCTCTCACTTTCACCACTGCTTTTACTTGCTGATGTTTCCCAGTGCTGAATACCTGTAGTCTGAATCTGTTTCTACACTTGTGAAAGGGGCAGAAAGAATAACAAAGAATATAAAGCTCAATCTGACCTGTACCAACCTGTTTAAATCACTGTAGCCTCAGGTTGCTTCAAGTTTAAACACGACCAGTTAATACATCTTAAAAAACCCCCCCACATAAAACTTGCTGCTAATATTAGATTGTACCTACCTTTTAAAATAGGTCTATACAAGGTTCTTGCTTTGCCTGCTGTTCCTTTTCATCTAGAACAAAAACACAGCATTTACATGGTTCAACAACTGTCACATCCTACTAATGTTAAACCTTCTTTGAGAGAATGCCCTGAAGTTTCTCTTGTTGAAACTTTTGTTCCTAGCTGGAATATTTGAAGGGTACCTGCATATCCAAGACACTGAAGGACACTGTACTGGTGAAAAAGACAGTCTGAGACACAGCAGCAGTCATGCATGACCTGAACCAAAGGGATGTCAAGCAAACCTGTATCCAACTGCAACTTCTTTGGTGCAGCTAGATTATTATATATGTATTTGACCTCTGCCACCACAAATGTCCTTACGCACCCTGTACTCTTACTTTCAAGATATTTTTATCTTCAAGTACCATTTTTAATCCATTTTTGAAAGCCTGAGGTCCCAGAAGGAAGGTATCAAATACAAAAACATGCCTCTTTGTTGCTATCTAGAACAAATCCAGTTGCAGAGAAAATGAGTGAGGGACAGAAGAACAAAGGATTTGAAAGTACGATAAGGTGCACTGTTGTCACTAAGTCATAAACTTGTATGGTACAGGCTTATGTGGGGAAGAGTGGGTTTGCTTTGGATAAACAGACTCATTTTTAAACCTATTTAAAATAAACTAAGACAATTATGAGCTAACACATAAAGCTACTCTTCTTTCTGGCTCTTCCTCTTCAGATGTTTATAATATCTCAGCTAAGTAAGACACTATCATCTTTAGACGGATTTTACACCTTCAACTATATTGGCATGTGCTGGAGATGAGGCTGCGTCAGGCATGGTTTTTTAATAGGCAACAGCTGTACTAGTGCAGTACCTCTACCTATATACGAGTATGCAAACCAAATACATTGCAATGTTATATACAAATGTATATATTACACACAACTTCAGTAATTATAATATTACCTTATAAAGGCATAATTCTTTCTGTAACAGGTCTTTTATGAAATACTTAATCTCTCTTAAGGGACATCATATCACTTACCAGAACAGTTATGTAAGTATTAAACACAGGGTAATCCTCAAATGTTTCTCAATTATGCCCCTGTTTAGTAATGCATTTTGGCAAGTATCTGTCTCTTACTTTGAGCCACGAAAGTTTTCCATAACAGAACTTAACGCATTCTCCTGCTATACTGACAACACACTGCTCTTTTAGGTGCAGCACCTAATGAAGAAAACAGGGATAAAATAAATAGCACCAGAGAATGATAGTCAGAGGGACCAATAGTTAACTGATTTTTCTGGTCATTATGCATATTTGAAGAGATAAATACAGATCAAAACCACAATGAATCTCAGATATATAGTAGTCCATGAGAAACAGGCACAGCACCGTTTCAGTTACAGACAGACAGCTGGAAATTCCACAGCAAGAAGGACTGATGATAGGTTTAGTAGGGATATTGGTAACTAAAGAACATAGACTCCCCTGATCTCCTGCCAAGAAATTCTCCTAAGTAAGTTTTAGGAACTGCCTTTGTATCACATAGAAAGGTGTTCCTTTTAGGAAAAAAAGAAAACTCATTTTCTAAGATATAAAAGAAAAAACTGTTACTCTCACAGACATAAAAAAATTCAGACAATTAAGATAAGCAACGTGTAGTGCACCGTAATACGAGTCGAAGGCATAAACAGAAATAAAAAATGTCAGCTTCTTTTTCAAGCAACAGTTAGATTACTCTGTAAGCAGTGACATCTATTGCTGTGGAAAAGAGCTTCTTCCTCTGTAGTTACAATAGATTTACCAAAAGAAGAGCCCAAATCCCAAGCAATGTTACTGCAAGACAAAATGACGTGGAAGACCCTACAGTATTGCTGGTCTAATTAAGAATCTAAAAAATACCATAAAATTTAAAAATAAATCTATCATTGTCTCCAAGTTCTTAAACAAAGCCTTTTTGATCTCTTGTTTCTGGGGACCAGTGATAGGACCTGAGGAAATGGCACAAATCTGTGTAAGGGGAGATTTAGGTGGCATATTAGGAAAAGGTTCTTCATCCACAGGATGGTTTTGCATTGGAACAGACTCCCCAGGGAACTGGTCACAGCACCAAGCCTGACAGAGTTCAAGAAGTGTTTGGACAATGATCTCAGACACATGATGTGATTCTTGAGGTGGTCCTGTGCTGGGCCAGGAGCTAGATCCAGTGATTCTTCTGGGTCCCTTTCAATTCAGGATTATATTCTATAATTCTACAAGTATGCTTTGTTATTATACATGCTTTAAGAGAAAAAGGTCCAATCATCTTTAGAGTTCCAAACGCCTGCAAAACCAACACAATTTCCTCTCCAAATAACGACAAATCCTCATGTTGCTCCTTTCCTAAACAAAATAAAGGTTCACTAAATAATAATACTGATCCTTTACCTAAGTTACCAGTGATAAAGGGTCTGAAACCAGCAGCCAACACACGTTGATGCAGATTTGTACACACTCACTGCAATCTTGCACACATTGCACTCTTATGCACACTTTAATTATTCTTTGATGCCACAGAGATACCAATTCTACATGACCTAAAAAAGCCATTTACTGCCTGTTACTCAAATCTCACCACAGTCTGCCAAAGTGTACTGACAATTAGAACAGAATAGGCCTAGAAGTCATACACATGGCATAAGAGCTTTCACTAGTACTTACTGTAGGGACAGATTTTTGCTGGAAACAATCAACAACTGTGTACTCCACACTCTGTTCTTCTTTCTTCTCTAAAACAAAGGAAAACAATCATTAGACACTTCCTCTAACATGAATGAACTTTGCACAAGGTATGTATTTTAGATGCAGAATCACTCTGCTTGTCTGTTTCGGCTATTCAATTCTTCCATCTCTGCTTCCTAAACACATCCAGATTCCTGAACACTAATTCAAATGTATATAGTCTAGAGAATAACTGCTATTCTGGTTTTTAACAAAAAGATTGACTGTTTAAAAACGAGTTGCAGCACTACTTTTTGTCATTATGTTGCACAAATGAAACAGTTTAAAAAATTATGTCCATAAAAAAACCTCCTGCACCTGATTTCCAGGCTTGTCTAGGGAAGGAGAAAGATTGTTGCAAAGACGAAACTAACTGAGAGTTCACATCAACCCTTGCTAATTTTTTCTTACTTTTGTACTTTTGGTATTTGACTTGTTAAATATAAAATGAATGGACAGTGAAATAGCTGAGTAACTTAGCATCTCAGCTGTTGAGAACATACAAACATTGTAAAATTACCAAAGCGCTGTATGTATTTTATATAAAAGAAGTTGTGGATGCCCTTTCCCTGCAAGTGTTCAAGGTCAGGCTGGACGGGGCTCTAAGCAACATGTCCAAGTGGAAGGTGTCCCTGGAACTAGATGATCTTTAAGGTCCCTTCCAACCCAAGCCATTCTATGATTCTATTTTCTTCCCTAATACCTAGTTAAATGCAACTAACCTTTCTTTATCCTATACAGGTCTTGTACTCTTGTGACAGCTTTATGAGAACAGAACAAGCCGATATGTACATACCTGTATATGTGTTACACAGGTAAGTGAACCACATGTCCAAATCAGTGCAAGCACCTGACAGCGAGCACAGATCCAAACAGCAACAGTCTTACTGAACTTTGTGTTATCTATCATGCCACATACATCTCAGGAATAAGTATAAGATTAAAACAGTCCTCAGAGAAATGCTCACTGGCTGAAGCACTTTGATTTCTCCAAAAATTCAGCTGTGCTGCTCAGCTACTTTTACAGTTGACAAGAGCTACAGGATAAACATTCTGGAAAGCAGGTGAGTTTCCTTCTGATGTCTGCAGATAAGGAGCTCTGTACCTACATTTCTGCGACCATTGTTTTTCCAGAATACATCCTGTTCTGATACAGGCAAACCAAGAGATAACAGCCCCTGGAAAAGATGTTATGTGACAAAGACTAACTATATTGCTTGACTAATATCCACATTGCTTGAGAGGGAGTAGCTGAGCTATCTGAGACTCTGAGATGGCTCTGTAAGGAGACCAGAGAACTCCCTTCAAACGGCTGAAGTGCACCTGAACGAGCAAGGCAACCATAAATAACATAAAAGTCAAAACATTATTAAAACATCCATGCTGGTAGAATGTGTAAAGAAAAATACTTCATCCAATACCCCCTACCTGTGATCAGAAAATGAACTGCTGCAGTTCTTAATTCTATGTGCATGGCTCTTAAAGAAAATCCTGAAGCTACTAAAAAACTCCAAAAGCCTATTTTGCACAAAAGGGCCTTTATTTCAGATAAAATTTCACATTTATTCTGAAAATAAAAGGTGAAAGCAGAACCTGAACGGTTGTTCACTGCAAAGGTCAGCAACAATCTTAAAGTAAGTTAGAGTTCAAAGTACTAAGAATGAAGTACCCGACCTGAACCCAAGCACCAGATAATTTAAATATCTATATTTACATTGAATTAATATTTAATCCATTACTGTAATTTTAATTAAGTTACTGTAATTGGAGGGCATTTGTACAAGTTCACCAATATGTAAAACAGTTGCACCCACTGAAACTTTACTGTAATCAAATGCAAGTTATAAAAACATAAAAAATGGTGCTGTCTCAGGGCCAAAAAAGAAGTATGAAAACATTCACCTGACTGAAAGATGTCAAATATAAGAATGCTGAATTTCTACAACAGGACAGTCTGACATCGAGAATACTTCCCTGGAAATATGACTTCTTACTAGGAATTTTATACTGATATAAAAATATTCCATTATGATTATAGAGGTCAAATCACGTACATCCCTATGCAATAGAACACAAAACTACCTTTTTGATCAGCTTTTAGATGTAGCTGTACCTAAAATTGTATTTTAAAAGGACTAACACATTAATCTGCTACCGATCTGCTGCTGTTCAGGTATGTGTGCACTGAGGCTTATTTAACAGGGAGAAAGAAGACAGGACAGCAGCAAGCACGACGGAAAACTGTGGCTCTCCCCCCTGGGGATACTCGGGCACCGTCCGGGCGCCTCCCTGTGCGCTGTGCCCTGGGACGGCCCTGCTTGGGCAGCGCGGGGCGGCCCAGCCCCTGTCCCGCTGTGGCCGCTCCCAGCCTGAGCGGTTCCGGGATGTGCCAAACAAAGCAGGACCGGCTGTGCCACTGACCAGGGTGCAAACACAATCGCGGCGCCGCTTCAGTGCCCGCGCTCCGCACGGCCGGCTGTCCACGCGTGCGCGGGCTGTGGGGGGGGCGGGCCGGGGGCGGCGACAGCGGGGCGGCGACAGCGGGGCGGCGACAGCGGGGCGGCGACAGCGGGCGGCGACAGCGGGGCGGTGACAGCGGGGGCGACGGGCGGAGCGCGCTCGCCTTCCGCCTGGGAGCAGCGGGGCGGCTGCGGTCGGGCCTGTGCCGGGGGCGGCTGTGGCTCCGCCGTCGCTGCTGTTCGGCTGCGTCTCTCTCTCCTTCCCTTCCCTCCCTCTCGGGCCCAGCGGCGGCCATGGGTTCCCGGGCGTCTACACTGCTGCGGGACGAGGAGATCGAGGAGATCAAGAAGGAGACGGGCTGTGAGTGCGGGGCTGTGGGTGTGGGGGGGGGCCGGGGCCGCTCGCAGCGCCTCGGGCCGAGTTGCTCGGGCAGTGCCGGTCGCGGCCGTCCCGGGGCCGGGAGGGACCCGCAGCCGCCGGTGCCGGACACAGTCTGTCAGGCCTGCGGAAACCGGGGAGACGCCGCTCGGTTCGCCCCCCGCTGCCGGTCACTGGCAGGAGCAGCGAGATCCCCGTGGGGTGGAAGGGAAGCAATGCTCTTGGTGTCTGCAGTATCGCATTTGGTCAGGGATAACTCGTTGCGTTTTGGAAAGTCGTCTGTCTTAATGTCTGGTGGTGGAGTTTTTCTTCAACAGCTGTTTTTAGCCCGAAAAAGCTCCCATTGTATAGTAAATGTTTTTGCCGAGTGTTATTTGTTTCATGGGCTAGTGCTAAAGCTGCCTTAAGGGTATTCAGAATGAATGCTGAGTGGCATTTAAATCATGAAGGGTCATAATATAACTTGTGAGAGATAGGTGTGGTTAACTAAAAAAAGTGAAAATTTCTGTACTTGTTAGCATCTGCAAGAGCATTGTTCAAGCTGGACTCTAGTATTTAGCTACTTTATCCTATGCTATTTATTTGGTCGAGTTGTTCTGCATAACCGTAAAATACCTTAGAAAGTATGAAAATCTGTTGTTGTGACTTTGCCAGATAGAATGAAAACCTGAGAATTCAAGCAAATACCGAGTAATAGGAAATGGAAGGTGCCCTCCTAACTAGTTGGAGAGGGGAGATCATAACATCATAGGGATCGCTATGCTGTTTGTTCCTCCGGGAACCTTTTCAGGTAAACACAGTCTTCCCAGATGACATTTTTCTTCTGTCTGTTCTTTCTGGTCTGTTCTAGCTACATGAAAATGCTTTCCTCAGTTTTCTTTCCCCTAGAAATGGTGTCATATATTCTTCTTAGATGTTAGTTTGTTTGTGACAGCAAAGTGAGTGGCTACAGAAAAGGAGCAGAAGAAAATTAAGAGAGCACTTGCACTAGTGTAGTGGAAGACTGAGTGAGTTAACACAGTTTCCACAGTCCATTTTCCATCTGTCAAAGAAAGGCTGTGATAAACAAGTATGTTTATCAAAGTCTGCTTACCAGCAATATTTTACTGTGTTTTTTAAATTTTTAATCATGAGGATCATAGAGTAAAGGTAACCTCCTCTCATTTATAAAGATGCTTCAAAAATCAAACCCCAAATCTAGAATGTTTTTCCGAAAGGTTTTACATTTTTCCTTATGCTGTTATTGGATTTATTTTCTGTGGTGTCTTATTCTTAAAATTTTACTTACATGATATTTAAATAAAAAACATAAAGGTGGCTACATAGGCATTCTAAGCAATAAAGCCACATGACTCTATTTAGCCTCTAAATGCTTTTCTTATATCAAAGTGGGGAGCTCAAAGTTATGATTAGGGAGGTTCAGCTTTGTGATGTGAGTTTGATTAATTTCCCCATGTTCTTATCTATTCAATTTTATAAGTAATACCTCTTTGGTAATCAATGATTGCTAATCTCTGACTCATGCTTGGTTGTAAGTCATCACAGTGTGCCTCGTTGACTTATCAATTTTTTTTCCCTTCCCCAGCCTGTAATTGCAGTCTTGGAATGTGATTTTTTATACTTCTCTAGGTAGATGGAAAATTCCAAGAAGCTTTTAGCACTGATACACACTTCATAGAGGTGAAAATAGTTAGACAAGGTGGGGAAAAACAGGCCCAGATTATCTGGATCAAAGTTCACAGAGACAATATTCAGTAACACTACCTTAGCAGACTATCCTGTGGTTTGTTAGAAGCTTGAT
>VWZD01004966.1:100920-143131 GCA_013396695.1 Sakesphorus luctuosus | reverse complement strand
AGTTTACCCACTAAGGAGTTTGAGAAGGGGACTTCGTAGACATGAAACAATCTGGGGGTATTACATATCCATCTTGAACTGGTCAGTGCTGGTAAGGTCTGGGAAGTGCTCCTAGGGACTTCTTTTTGGCCTCCTGATGCTGAATTGTATCTTCTTGAGTCTACCTGGGATAGGTATGAAGCACTGAATACAATACTTAACCAATTTGAGTTCAACTATGGAATTACTTTTGGAATCAACTTTTCTATTGTTAGCACAAAACTATGATACTAACATGATTGAGAAACTGTGTATTAATGTTCAGCAGTACAGATTTAAAAGCTGTCTTTCAGGGGACTTGAAGCATAGTCTTTCAAAAGCCATGCAATGACACTTAATCTCTTGAATGAAATTCACTTGAATTAAAGTTCTATATTAATTTTTTTTATGTTGTGGTGAAATGAGGGTGCTAAACCTGAAGCTGACAATCCGAAATGTTTTATGAAGTCGTACAGAAACTGTTTGTTTTGGATACTTATGTTTTGAAATTTAAGTTTGAAAAAAACTTGCAGTCATTCTAATTGCTTTTGTATTTCAGTAACAACTATAAGAAACAGATAAGAGGTCCAAGATGTTGCTTGTCTGCATTCTGTTGAAAGTTTTTGGAAAGCTACTGGAATGTAACAGTATTCAAACTATTTGGTTCACGCCCTTTGCTTCCATGCTTTGAAGCAGCCTACCTAAGGGTTCATAATAAACTAAAGCTCATATTTGAGTTTAGGGGAAAAAATAGTTGCGTGGTAACAGGTAATGGATTTTTCTGATGGGTATTTATATATTTTCTAAGTTTATAAATGTATTTGAGTTTATGCTACTGTTCTAGAAAAGCGTTTCAGGGTCTAATTGCTAAAAACTTCGCAATGATTCAAAGAAGTTAAATAGAGGGTCCAGCTCCTAATTTAGAGGTCTTGAGTTAAATTTTTAGAAGGACCTTAGTGGGGTAGCAATATAGATAAAATGATGTTTCAGTCAGCTTTAAGCCTTAACCTTGGATTTTTAAGAAGCAGTCGTAAATTGCAGATCTGGTTCTTCTTGTGGTCAGCACAGTGTGTCAAAAATCTTTATTTTTGCATGCGAATGTGCTGAAAAAGGTCTAGTGATGCAGCTTTCAGGAGGGATGAGAGCCAGAGGGAAATTATGGAAGGATACAGTGGTGAACCTGAATCATCTTCCTTTCTTGTACGGCCATGATGTGCTTTTTGTCTAGTACGACATTAACAAAGATATCACTTCTGTCAACAGCTATTACTATTTCTCACGTAGTAGCTGTTACAGAGGTGTTCCAAAAATGGAGTTGCTGACATTAGTTTGGAAATGGTAGCTGAGTAAAATTCTCATCATCTTTGTTTATAGGGAGGACTGTGACCATGGGGCTTCTTACCGAGTGTCTAACTCCAGCCTGTTCTTTTCTCATCATCACTTACTGTTTTTGCATATGATATCTGAAACACTAAATCAGAAATGCAGAAGTTTGAAGTGTTTAGAATACTGGTACTTGTTTTCTCTGTGTGTGTTGCTTATCTTGAAATTGAGCAAGCTGCCCAGTCTGATTGTAGAGAAGTTGCCTTAGGTGGAACTGAGCAAATTGACCAATCCTATGTGAAGAATGAAAGTGGGGGTAAGAAAAGAAAATCGCACAATTGCTGGCAGGTCTTTGTGAAGGAGGGAACTGTGTAACCTAAACAAATAGCCTTAAGAAAGAACAAACCTGAAAAAAGAAATTTGCCTAGTTTGTCACAGATCAAACAACTACTGTGCAGCCTGTTCCCAAGTAAGTTTTAGCAAGTAACAAAAGCATTGTGCATGTGCTGATGAAGGCTTTTTAAACAACTTGTCTCAAAGTGACATTAAGCCCTGGTATAACATTGTAGAAAATCACACCTTTACTGAGTAAACATTAACATTCAATCAAGTCTTATTTCTTGTATTTATCAACTTCATCAGAAGATATTGAAGATCCAAGATCTCCTGTAGGGCCCTGTGATTTAACCCTCGCTGACAACTAAGTATCGCACAGTTGCTTGTTCACTCCCTGCCCTGGTAGGATGGGGAGGAGAATTCAAGGGGCAGGGAGGGATGTAAAACCCATGGGTTGAGATCAGAACAGTTTAATAGTTTAAATAAATTATGATAATAATAAAAATGTTAATGATAACAATTATAATACTATTTGTAATGAAAGGGGAGAGAGAGAAATAAACCCCAAGAAACACAAGTGAAGCACAATCCAACTGCTCACCACCTGCTGACCGATGCCTGGCCAGTCCCAGAACAGCAATCGGCCCCTCCCAAGCCAACTCCCGAAGTTTATACACTGAACATGACGTTCTATGGTATGGAATATCTCTTTGGCCAGTCCGGGTCAGCTCTTCCGGCTGTGCTCCCTCCCAGCTTTTTGTGCAACTCTTCAGTGGCAGAACATGGGAAGTAGAGAAGTCTTTGGCTTACATTAAGCACTACTCAGCAACAACCAAAACATCGGTGTGTTGTCAACATCATTCTCACATGAAATCCAAACCCCACGGTACAGTACTAACTACTAAGAAGAAAATGAACTCTGTCCCAGCTGAAACCAGGAGAGGCATTCTTTAAGTGTTGAAGGAATTGCTGTTCTGTATAGGTTTATCCCACTCACGTTATGGACTGTTCTGAAGATCTACCTGTCTAATATCTTGGTAATGTTGACAAAATTATGCTGAACTTAATACTGGCTTTTTAATTTCTGTTTTAGATGCAGATTTAAAAAGTCTGCAATAACTTTCTGCTTGCTTTGTGTCCCAACTCATTCTCAAATTGCTTTAGAAATAGGCTTTTAAATTTTTAATCCAATGTCCTAGAAGCCTGGAAATTACTTTTGTGAGCAAGTGGCTCACAGGTCAGGTGCAAAGGTTTATAGCAAATGGGGTTATGTCAGGCTGGTGACCAATTACTAGTGAGGTTCTACAGGACTCCACTTTAGGGCCAGGTCTCACCAACATCATAAACAACTTGGACACAGGACTAGAAGGCATACTGAGTAAGTTTGCTGATGACACTAAATTTGGGAGGAGCTGTTGACTCTCTCAGAGGCAGAGAGCTTGACACATTAGAGGGCTGGACACCAAAATATTGCTGGTTTAATTCAGGATGTAAAAAATACTATTAAATTTAGTACTAAATCTATAATTGACTCTGCGTTCTGAAACAAAGCCTTTCTGATTCCTTTTGTCTGGGGACCAATGATAGAACCTGAGGAAACAGCATGAAGTTGTGACAGGGAAGGTTTAGGTGGATGTTAGGAAGAGTCTCTTCATCCAGGGTGTGGTTGGGGACTGTAACAGGCTCCCCAGAGAAGTCATCACAGCACCAAGCCTGACAGAGTTCAAGAACAATGCTCTCAGACACATTGTGTGATTCTTGGTGTGGTCCTGTGCAGGGCCAGGAGTTGAACTCAAAGATCCTTGTGGGTCCTTCCAACTCAGGATTATATGCTACAATTCCATAAACCCTAAAATGACCGAACTGTTTAGATTCAGGCAGTTATGGAAGGGAAGAAGAGTGAAAGCGTAAAGCCTCTGACCACTTTCCAGATGCGGAGAAACTGAGTTCACTTTTCATCTTTCGGTGGAAAAAAGACAACAGGAGTGGAGAGAAACAAAAGAGAAGGAAAAATACTATAGCAGTGATCTACAGTTTCATGAATGATGTAGAGGTCATCAGTGTAGGCTGTGTCCAGATTATTTCTAGCCATAAAGGAATTAAAGAAAATAAAGTGGAACTGTGAATCAGATGTTTTTTCTTTTTAATTGGCATTTACTGAGTCAGACAACCAAAAAATGAATAGAAATTAATAGAAGGCAGAGTTAGATTTTTGAGGAATGGGCTTATTTTTGGATTCTTGAATATTAAGGTGTGATTCATAGCTCAGGAAGTCCTTAAGTGCAGATTGTGCCATGTGCTTCCAATGTAACTTTTTCTATAGGAGCTCTTTTTTGAACACAGTTTCTGGCAACAGAGTAGTTCAGTGTAATGAGGTCTGCTCCTATGAGGAATCATTGACATGCTAATTTGTCTTTCTGTTTTTTTTCAGTCTCCCACAGTCAAATTACCCGCTTGTACAGTCGCTTCACTAGCCTGGACAAAGGAGAAAATGGCACTCTTAGGTGAGTATTGTCACTAACTCAGCTGTCCTTCCATTGGCACATCTGTAGTGATGGCTTGCTGTTGCAGGATGCCTGCATGCTTTCCACATGTAGTAGATCATTGAGGCTGTTGTAACAGGTTCTTTCATACCTACTGTCTACATGGACATTGAAGTTTCTTCTCTTTTATGGAAGGTTTGATTGTTGAACTGAGTTGCTCTAAATACCAATTGTCTTTACTGTAGTGTTGAAGGTTTATAGCAGTTAATACAAGAAAGATCAGATTTGGTATTCAAAGTCTTATAAAAATGTTCAGAATTGTTAAACAACATTTTGAGATTGTTCTTTCTTACCTTTCTTTATATCCTGTTTCTAATAATTATTACAGGAATGGTTCTGTTGTGTCTTCTTCATCCTGGCTTCCATAACAAAAAGATATGTTCTTGTTTCTGATATCCAGTGTCTTTTAACACTACTTGAGTATGCAATCCATTTACTATACTTCGCTTTGCACCTCTTGTTGAACACCCATATCTGTTACTATGTTCAAAAATGAAAAAAAAAGGGCTGGAACCAAGTCCCTGTGATTAAACAAACATTCTTTTCTTAAAAGTAGCAGTGCAGGATATTTTAAGACCTTTAAAGTGTTTGTCTCCTGTCAACAATTTGAAAACTACAGAAGTGAACTGGTTTCCTACAGCTTAATCAATTGAATAAAGATGAGTCTTTATCTGTGAAACATTTTTCATTTGCTGGACTGAGTCTGCTGGAAAGAGTGTGCTCAACGAAAAGGTAAACTCTAGTGAGATGATTGCCTGTTAAAATACAACTCTGCCTGCTGTCACTGTTCTCTGGTTTTCCCCACTCTTGAGGATTTTGTTTCCCATTCACCATATAGCCACAATACACAGGAAAGCTGGAGAGAACGCAGGAGAGAGCAGGAAGGGGAAAGGGTCCTTGTTGTAGCACAGTGTATGAGATCTGGCTCTTACAGAGCTGATTTCTTTCATAGCAACTCTATCCCAGTCAAATCCAATAAACAGAGATTCGGGGATCACCTGAAGTGTTTTACGTGATCCTGTAAAATATGACTCTAGGATGCATTATAAACCTAGAAAAGCTTAACCTACCTATAAGCCAACTAACTGTAATTACAGAATTACCTCTGAAAAGCTGGCAGTGGCAAGCTGTAAGATGCGCGGTGTTTGGCAGTACTGTCGGCTGATTGCTGTTTCCTTTCCTGAAGGAAATGCGAAGTTCCGGCTGGTGCCACAAATTGCTGTCTTCTTAGCATTTAAGTAATTGGTTGTGGAATTGCACTGTAAACAGGACTACTGAGAGATTATAGAGATTATTTCGGGTTAAAAATATTCTCCCTTCCCCCTTGGCATGTGTAGATTTTGAACATGATTGACTCCAGTGATTTGGACTGTGGCTGTATTGTAAATTTCTGGGCTTGCATAGCTGAAGGGATGACAAAATGAATTATGCGTATGGAAAAAATTGGCTTGAGATGGGATATTCCAGAACTTCTTAAGCCCACTGACACTAAAGCCAATGTATCACATAAATCATAGCATTGGCAATTCTGACATAGAGATCAGCTGATATTGTAGGTAAGGTTAATACTTCTTACATCTTAAAATTTAATTATTTGGAAAATACCTCCGTTAAGAGCCTTTTCAGACTTTATATGTGAGTTTAACACACACTGATGAATAAAGGTGATGGCCACCAGACTGGTCTAGCACAATTTGAACCCATCATATGTTCTTTTGCAACTCTTCCCTCCAACACTGAATTCACTTACTGAATCCATAAAGTTTGTATGAAGATACAAATAGAGATTTGTATAAAGATTGTAATCAGTTTAAGAGGAGTAATTGATTACTATGCAATGAATATCTGCTGCACAATGCTTAATTTCACAGTATTACACATTAGGAGGAGTTTGGCTTCCATTGTTGATAATCATGTGGTACCTCGGAAAGGAAGTGAAGGTTGTTTGGAAACTCCCAGCAACTGTGCTAATTATGATCCCTTAATTTGCAGTCTTGGCCCCTAAGCATAGTCCACTCTGGAATAAGTCTGACTTAAGAGTCGCATTCAAATTTTTCAACTTGTTCTGGTACCCACAATGTGCAGAAACTATTAAGTTTAAGTAATGGAAAACTACTTCCCCCCCAGAAAAAAAACCAAAGAAATGAGGGGAGAATAAGAACTACAGCTCAGAAGGTCACAGATATTGGTCTCTGAAATACAGATCAAAGAGAACTTGCTGCTTTAAGACAAGTAAGTTATCACTTGCTTACTACCACCAGTTTGGAAGGTATGTCTTCTGTTTGCTTCCTGTGAGCAAGAATTACTGTTTCCCTAAGGATGACTTATGCCTTTGACTTACAAATCAAACATGACAAAGTCACTCATGTGACTATGATTATGAAAAGAAGTGTTAGGCAGTTCTTTATGGCATGAAATAAATCTTTAAATGTGTACCACCCTTCTGAAGCAGGGCAGGGTAAAGAGCACTTTGTACAGAAGATCTGGTAGTTCTGGAACTATAATCAAAGACAGAAATCTTTCCCAGCCAGATGTTTCTGTCCAGTGTGCAGTTTCAAGGCACTTTGTTTTTAAAGATTTACAGAAATGAAGTATTAGAGATGGTTATTGCTGGAAACAAAACTTTATATGCCTTTAAGTTTTATGCCTTTTTTCCTCTCTCATTCTTATTCTCTAAGTGACTATGCTCCACTTTTACCTGTCAATTCTTTAAAAGTGTAGAAAAATTTTATATTTTTCCTTAGCTTTACTTTTCCTAAACAAATTAGGTTCCTTCAGACCTGCACCACCTCAATGAACCCATGTTGTAAAAGACAGGACAAAACTGTTCTTTTGAAAATTCTTTTGTCACCTTTGATTTCAATATTGTGATGTATTGAGTTGCCAAAACAAAAGGTTGGATCCATACCCTTTGATGTCTAAGTTACATCTAAGTTGTGAAATTTGGAACATGCTTATTCTGTCTATGTCCTAAACATAGCTCAGGAGGAAACCAGTGTGCATGTTCTCTTATTGACATGCTGATTTCCAATATGAGGAAGTAGAAGCGTATGACCAGGATAAGTATGTGTTTGCTTCAGTGAGTCTTCCTGTTGGGCTGGTATTGAAATGTACACCACACAAGAATACATCTGTTCCACAGTTTACTAGTAAGTAGCTCTAGACAGACGTGCATAGAGCTATAAAAAGGAGATAGTTGTATAAACTGCTATTTTTGCATGGAACTTTTGCATGGAACCTCCCACTTAAGAGTAGTTTCTTGTGCACCAGAGAAGTGACAGGTTAAGCACTTCAGAAGTATTTTTTACCATATAGTAATTGGTATAGCCTGGTAAGTGTGGAAGAAGGAAGGAAGGGCAAGTAATCTGAAAGCTGGTACATACAGAGAATAGACACACTGAGCTGTTTATGCAAATCTCATACTTAAGAAAGCTGTTCTCCAGACTGTGTCTCCTGGAGAACTTCAGAAAGCCTCTGATCACGAGAGAAGGGTACACATGAGCTACCCAGGCCTGCTAATTGAATGCTCTTGGTCTGGAAAGGTGTCAGGCTTGTTCTTATTAGTTCAAACTGATATTGCAAGTTTGCAAAGTAAAACATAAAAGCTGGCTCTCTGAGTGTGGAATTCTTTACTTTTGCTTAAGAAAATGCCAAGCATTTTTAGCTTTATCTAAAATAGACAAGACAGGAAGATATGGGTTTGGATTGGGAAAAAAAGGGTACAAGAATAATCTATATTTCCATCCTCGACCACACTTCATGCATGCTGCCTTTTTTCTTTCCTTCTCTATTGCTCATCTAATTAATCACCTTTTCACATACTTCTGGTCCTAATGTTTATGGACCAATTACTGCTCTGATAGTTAAGCAACTTTTAATATTTGTGTAGAGTGTGCGTAAAGATGAAGTTAAATGAGATGGCTGATGCAATCATGAAAGAGGAGGATGTCCGTACTCTTTCCCCATAACTTCTCCAGGCTCCTAGCACCTCTTTGCAGCCATAGTGCTCTTAGGTTTTTTGAAGTTTTTTCAACTGCCTCAAGTTGTGAATTTGACAGAAAGATAATTGAGAGAATGGAGAGGAGGAAGGTAGAGAGTTTTTTAACAGGGATACATTAGACCACCAAAAGGATAGATGAAGGACAAAGCTGATGTTAAGAAGGGAAGGGAGCAATGGAACCTCTTCAGTTTGACCAACTGTTTGGCCAGCTTGCATGATACAACTTACTGCTTTTAATTATTTTCCTTCTTCAAGTAGTTTCTTGTTACCTATATCCTCTGGGCATTTTCCTTTCATCTGCCGCTTCTGATTTGCCTATGTTTGGGTTTTTTTTTCTTCTCCATTATTTTACTTTCCCTCAGCTCTAGATTGCCCTACCCTCTTCATCCCTGGTGAGGTAACAATGCCCTGCTACCGTCTACAAAGATGAAGAACCAGAAATGGAAGAAAAAAAGGGTCTAGTAGGTTTCTTGCACTCTTTGCGGTAAGGCAGAGCCACCTTTATAATAGGAACCTGCTCTGTGCCTTGGAGGGTGTACTCATGCTTAGGAATACTTGTCTTGCTTAGAATCTACAAATTCTTTGCTGCAAGTTACGTCTAATGGTGAATACCGTGGCATATATATTATGTCGTTGCCCTGCAGAATGTTCACATGCAGTTAAAGGTCCTTTGCATGTTGTGTTTAAGCAATGATTTAATAAGAGTCACATTCCTGAAAAGATACCTTAGAAGAGCCTTGTTGCCCATGAAACAAAAGAAGTAGAGGGCATTAAATTTCCTGTAAGCTCCAGCTTCAGCCAGATACAGTTGGTCCCTAATGACTGCAGTAAGCCTTAGTTTTATAAAGTGGGAAATAACTTATCTCATACATGCATTTGCTTTTATGGCTGTTAGAGCTATTTCAGCTGTAACACTCAAGCAGTAATGTGCTCTTAATAAATGAAGGTGGTCTACTGCAATCCTGATAATGACAGGACAAATAGATTTGAAACCTGGGGAGTTTTTTTGTGGTTAATTGTTAATCTCCAGTTAGAAAGCAGAATAACTAGAGACTGAAATGCTGAGTGTAAACTGAGGCTGAATTCCAAAAAGTGGTAATGTGCAAGTAAAATCTGGTGAAGCATTAGGATTTTGCTCTAAATGGAAGAGAGGGCAGCTGCTGCTTTTAGGTTATAAATGTTAGCACTGACATGGAAGTTCTGTTGTTAAAATATTGTTACTAGGACATAGGTTTTCCACATCACTGCATCTGCTTAAATCACTAATGCATACTTTGCCCTTCAGCTGTAGCTTAAAATGCAGAAGTCCTGAAGGGCCTGGTAACAAGCTAATCATGCTATACGGATGTTAACTTTGCCTATTAAAAATAAGTCGGACCTGGTCAGAGCAGAAGTTTGCTGGGATAACTTAAAATACGGTCAGGTCGCTCTGTTTAGAAGGTCAAACAGTTTAACCACGTTGTAACAGATATATTGTAACTGAAGCTCTTAACAACAGTGCTGTGGTGTGCCTGGGTGTGAGGAGTGTTTTAGAATACATTTAAAAATAGAATGTCTTGCTTCTCTGCCTTTCCCAAGCTAGACTAGTGATAAGGTCAGCCAATTTCTTTTCCTCCTGTCTTAAATATCACAGCATTATAAAAGACCAGCAAACTGAAATAATCTGGAAATTTCTTTGAGCTTACTCTGGCATTTTTTTTGGTGTAACAACATCATGAATCAAACCTTGTTGCCAATTCATTTAGTAAGTGTAGTTTTCAAAAGAAGCAAACATTCAGTAACCAAGTTTGGATCACAGTCTCAGACTTCAAAATCAGCAGGACTGCATTTGACTTGAAGGGAATCTGGAGATTGGGCAGGAAATACAGTGTTATGCATCCAGACAGAATGGACTGGGGTTTTTACAGCTTTATCCCCTTGTTGTTTGCAGTTTAAAATGATTATGGTATACTTCTTGTACTAACTGATAAGTTGCTGTGTTCTGTTGTCATGGAAAAAACAAGAAACCAAACCTGTTCACTAAGACACATTTGGTGTATCCGCATTGGTCACACCAAGATTATCCCACTTCCATGTCGCTGTCAGTTTATTAGGCTGAAAGAGAAGAGAAACTATTACTGCAGTTTTAACAGTGGGATGAACCCTGTGTTCATGTCATACTGATCTAAAATGTGTATACGGTACAACTCATGATGTCTTTCAGATCAGAGAAAGTCATAACAATGTAAGCTTAGCTGTGTTTATATTGTGCTGTGTACATATAATCATGAGAGAAAAGAGAATGGCTAGCAAGAGCAGTGAGTATTTGCATGTACTGGTGAAGTTATATCTGATGTACAAGCATCTGTAAAAGTGTAAATGTACTACTTCAAAGTAGGAATGTGGCTTGGTTGAAGCTGGAATAATATGAAATTTGGCACTTATAATAAGTTATAACTTTGTTGCATAAACAAACAAACAAAAATCTATTGAAACATGCAGATCACCTGGAGTATGTTTGGATGAGTATGATATTGTCCCAGAATGTGAAATGAGGCAGTCTGGAAAAGTACGGACAACTCAAATGATTTAGTATCAAAATAATTATTAAAAAACCCCAGTCATTATTTAATTTTGAAGCCATAATTTCCTTCAAAGCCATTTCAGAACCTTTCCTTTCTTACATTGGAAACTAGTTGGCATCATCATTTACAGTAAGGTTTCTAGCACAAACAGTGTCAGTGTCTGAGAAGTGCTGTTAACATGATGAATGAACACTGCTAGTTTGTAATGGAATATAGGCTTGGCACTGTATTTTGCTTTGTTTTGTGCCATTAATCATAGAGAAAACATGATTTAAAGAGGTACGTTTTCAAAACCAGAGTGCCTTGCTGCAGAAATAAAACTTCACGGATGTTTTACTGTGAATGCTTTTTAAGCAATTTCTCCTCTGACTTGAGCTTCATGCAGACTTCTTGTGTTCTTGCTTTACTTAGCCGTGAAGACTTCCAGCGGATTCCAGAGCTTGCCATCAATCCACTTGGAGACAGAATTATCAATGCCTTCTTTCCAGAAGGGTGAGTTCCAACAAACTGAATTTGTGAGCAGGCACAAAATTTGTAGCTCATGAGAAGTTTTGGTAGGAGCAAAATGCTGATAATTGAAGCACAGAATTTGAATTTACTAATAAATACATTTCTGTGCTTTATTTATTGACAAACTCAGGCTTATCTTAAAGCAAACTTGTGTCAACACTATTTTAAGTAGCATTGCAATTAACTATATTATATCTAAGTGTACCATTGTTATTAGATTGGGTTTTTTTGTTGATTGCTTTTAGTTTTTTATTATATTTGAGACCTAGCTTATGACACTTTTAACACAAATCCAAAGAGATTATAAAATTTGCAGTATCATCTCTCCTTCATTATACCTCTGGATTGTTCTATGGAATCTGCTTCTCTTCTTGAACACAGTTGTCATTACTGATTGATGGGGATTGATTGTCTAATCAAATTATAATGTCAGCTATAAAGACCAGACAGAGTTTACTGAATAGAAAACAAAAGTCCTGGAAAGTACTTACATGGCCAGTTCTCACAGAAACTAGAGAAGAGAACTCCCTGTCAGAGAGCAGTGAGCAATGGCAGCCCCACAGGCAGGAGCCAAGAGTGACAGCAAAGTACTTGCTGACAGAGGGTTTGCACCTGAACAAGAAAGGCAGAGCAGGTCTGGTGACTATTGTCAGGTCAGCCAATAGTCCAGTGGTTGACAGTGGTGAAACTAGTTTTAAGCCTGTCCAGGGAAAGTAGGGTCCAGATCAGCAAGACACATTGCCACATTCAGGCAGAGCTGCATAGCTCAGGCAGGGCCTAAGGGTAATCAACAGAAGCTTGCAGGCAAGGGGAAGGGACTCCTCAACAAGACTTCTCACAGCTGCTTTTTTACACATACTTCGTAACAGCATGATCCCAGCTGGCAACAGCATAGGCAGCCAAACCCTGGGGATGTGGAAGAGTTCATATGGTCTTGATGTTTTAGATATTCATAGTCTTTTTTTACTGAAATGAAGAGCCTGTATAAGCTGTGCTAAAACTGACCTGCTGAAATGCTCATGCAGAGAGGACCAGGTGAATTTCCGTGGATTCATGAGGACATTGGCACACTTCCGACCCATAGAAGATAATGAAAAGAGCAAAGACCAGAATGGACCAGAACCACTCAACAGCCGAAGTAACAAGCTCCACTGTAAGAACCTTCCACTGTGAACCTTCCTATAGAATCAATTCTTTTTAGTTTTTTATTTTTCCCTAGGAAGGGAGGAAAGGGGCTTGGGATCTTTTGTACAGTTGTTTCCTGTGGAATGATATCCCCTAATACCTGATTTTTGAAAAAATTAACTTGGAAATTAACTGGTCAGAATGTCAACAACTGAGCCATTGCTGTATTGTAATTTGGTGGATTTGTTTCAGTCCTGAGATATAGATATTCTTTGGAGAATGTTCATAACAGAAGTGTTTCAAAATGCTTTGCATTCAAAATTATTTCAGATTTAGAAGCCACGTCCCATATGTGAATGTGCTTTTCTGCTTCTTTCTCCAGCCTTCCATATAATGTAGTGTTTTTATCTCACCTTCAGCTGAGTACTGTCTTAAGTATTTGGATGTCTGCCTACAGTAAATGAGCAGAATGCTCTTACTTGCTAATAAAAGTTGGCAACAATCTTCAGAGCACTTAAACTTTCTGTCATATTTTATCCATAATATAGTCAGAGAATGAATAGTAACATAAATGACTGGCTAAATGAAAGGATTGAAGGTATCTTAGTGATAATTATACTTCCTTGACTTGGGGCTTTGAGGAAATACCCTGCAAGCAGGGTGTGTTTGAAAGGAAAATTTTTCCATTATTGGCAATAATGCTGTTCCTGTTTGTGGTAATAACACTTCATGGAACTGAGCATGAGTTTTATGGTGAACTAAAACTCTAAGCTCATGCTCTTAAAATAATTTACAAATACTTAGTTTTGTTGGTTTTCTTTTAGGTAAATGTATTGTTATGAAGAAAAACAATGGCACTCAAATTCAACTGCTCTTTCTTTCTTCTCTGTAGTTGCTTTTCGATTATATGATCTAGATAAAGATGACAAGATTTCCAGGGATGAGCTTCTTCAGGTAAATAGCACAGGGCTGCTTTGAATGACTTAATCATGATCTTCTCTATGACTTCACACCCTCTTAGAAAGAAGAGGAGAGTTACACCAGTTTTCTCTAAAGAACTCCTGCAGGAATTTGATGGCTAATTGCTTACCTCTGGTTTAAAGCTTTAGTTATGGTATGAGACTTTAATCTCATTTGGTAGGCTAGGCAGATCCTATTGGAAGTGATACCTAAATAGTCAACAAATATACTAAGCCCTTAAGAACTACCTTCTGTGACTTTGAAAGGTGCTTCTTACTGTACTTCAAAGGGACAATCATTGGGGTGGATTAGGTTGTTTGCCTGATCCTCTGCACATCCTCTCAACGGAATAAAACTTCTTGAAATTGCACCAAAGGTAATCAAAGTTCATCAGTGCCTCATATATATGAAACTAGGCTTGAGCTAGGAGTAATTACATACTACTAATCCTGGGAAATACACATGGCAATTTGTGGTTCCTGATGTAGGACAACATTTTGCTTTTGACTGGAACTGCCCTCTTCTATCAGCACAGAGAATGCTTCACTAACTGTGGAGAGTAATGGCAGTTATCATTTTACTGTGTACTTTCAAGATTCCTGTAGGCAACTATTTCAAACAGCAGATACTAAGTCAAATGCTGGTATGTTTTGTGGGGAAAAAAATAGAAGCATTGGACAAAATGACTCACTCGTGGGTCCAAAAGCTTTCTCTTACCTCTACCTCTTCCTGCTGCCTAGTGAAAAAGTAAGATTCTCTGTCAATGGTAGCTGCAAAAGGAAGTTACCTTTCTTGAAAGCCTTAATGTACAAAGGACTGTAGAAGTCTGTCTGGAAATTACTTCCATGAAAATCTTGTATAGTGTTATTTTGGCAGTATACACAAGAAAAAAGCACTAAGAATACTTTGCCCCTATTTCAGTAATGGTTATTTTCTATGTTCCAGGTATTACGGATGATGGTTGGTGTAAATATTTCAGACGAGCAGCTGGGCAGCATTGCTGACAGGACAATCCAGGAAGCTGATCAAGATGGAGATAGTGCCATCTCCTTTGCAGAGTTTGTAAAGGTATGCAAACAACATTTTCAATGACTAAATGAAACTGTTTAGTAATGAGCAAGTCTTTCAGACTTAAATGCAAATGAGAACAGAGAAGTAATTCAGATAGTCATGCCTGCATTTGGGCAAAGCTTTCACTAGCTTTTTCTTCCCTCTATTAGTTGTGGGAGGGTGTTCTTTTTTAATAGTGTCAGGGTACTAATAATTAGCCCATGTTTCTTCATACTCAAAACTACAGCACTGAATATACTGAAGAATTTTTACTTTTTCTTTTGCTTCTGCCTTTTTCTGTCTAAGTAGCCTTAATAGCACAGTTATAATGGAGTAATCCTTCTGCTGTAATAGTACTGATCAGTTTTCACTTGCAGATTTCATCTGTTAGCGACACAACTAATACCAATATTCAAGTTCCTTTGAGTTACATTTTTTGGTAGTCAAAAATAGGTATTAATGGGGAACCATCAGATAGTGGAGAAAGTTGTCCTGTAGCAGAACAATTTCAGCTACCTGATGGGATGGTATTGACAAGAGGAACCAGACTTATCTTGGAGATGGACACAAGGCAACAGAAACAAGTTGCAACATGGGAAATTGTTGTTAGCTTTCAGGAAAACTTTTTACCAAGAGGATGATCATAGCTGCTGAAGATGTAGAAATTACTTGGGCATATATGAACCACACAAGACCCTGAGCAACCTGATTTACCTGGCCCTGTGTTAAGTAGGAGTTGAGGGGATTGGACTAAAAGACCTCCAGAGGTCTCTTCAAATTAGAGGTCTCTAATTTTGGAATCACTGAAGTCTACTGCCTGAAACAGCCTGGAGCAGTGTAATGTCTTCATACCTCAGTGTTCATAGCAATTTAGTGAAAGAACCTGCCACCCCGGGTTTACAATGATCTGCATTAGTGGTGCTGTGGTCTCGATTTTTGCTCTTCCGTGACTGCTCATGCGCCTTCCTCTGTTCTGTTCTCCTTTGTGTTTCCTGGCTGGGCATTCCTACACAATCTAGTTTTGTAAATTCAGGTCTTTCTGTGCTGTTGGCTGACTGAAACTGCATTAGTTACATATTGATTGACAGCCTTCTTCCAGCTTTGATGGCTGAAGTTCCTTCCCTTGGGAAGACCTTAGTCTGTAATGAAAAATACCAGTCTCTAGTTGAAAGACTGGCATGCTGAATTGAAAAAAATCACATGTTTCTGCCCATTTCCTCTATAATAGAGTAAGGACCCTTGTAGGAGAGATGTACAGTAACTTCAGTAGCTGTTTCTCAATTTTATTGCAGGTTTTGGAGAAGGTGGATGTAGAGCAGAAAATGAGCATTCGATTTCTTCACTGATGGATGGAGAACCTATTCCTTTCTACTCCGACTATGTAATGAATAGAACTTCATTTTATCCTAAGCACCATCCCCCAGAGCATTGCTACTGGGGCATATACAATACATCTCCAACCCCTCCCTGATTTGTTCTACCAATGTGAACATTCCCTGTGCATCAGAAACAAAGGGAAATGGCTGCCATGCAACTTGGAAAAGGAGCTTTTTTAATGTTTTCCTTCGTGGTTTTTTTACCCTTTCTCTTGTCTCCTTCTGCACTACTGTTTCAGTAAAAATGTCTCTCCTTATGCACTGCTATTTAATCTACAAACTGATTCTTCTGAGCTCTGAATCTGAGAATGGAAAAATGGGAACATGCCACAGAAGTGCCCTCTGAAACATTTTGGAGACAAGCATCTACTCAAATACTAGGTGCAGTGATAATGATCCACTTTTGCCACATTACAGCTGCCTTTTTTTTAAACCCTTTCCTATTTGGCTCTTTACATGCAGATTTATTTCTTCACTGCTTCTAAATCTGTCTTTTACTTGAGGACTTCTCAATTTATATGGCTGCATTGTATAACTAGCACTGAATGCATGATGATAGCCTAGAGTACTTTAAAGTACTGTGAATAGATTTTACTCTTTGTGTAATTAATTCATAGGGACAGTGGGAGAATCTGTGGTGGAGACAGGCTGTGGTGTTCTCACAAGGAATAGGAATTCTGCACTAAGTCACTTAAACTGTTCCAGTAGCAGATGCAGAAACTTGTTTCTTTCTTTTGAGTAGCTTTCAGGCTTGACAGCCAGTGGACCATGAAGTGTCCTCTTCAGGTTGCTTTCATCTAGGATCCCTCCTCTCATAAGGGTGGTTTTGCTTCTGAAAGTGTAAATTTGTTGACCAGTGTACATAATGCAAGAAAACTAGGCATGCCAAAATATGGAGTTGTAGTTCTGTCACTGCCCCCTGGTAACAGTGTCATGAAACATGAAATCGTGAAACTGATTCCATGGGGTTTTTTTCCCAATTATAGTGGCCTGGATAATCAGTAATTATTTATATTTTCCTGGTCTGTTAGATTTGTGTTGAGGATGGTAGGTGTATTTAAGAAAGCTCTAGCATAACAATACAATTTGGGGAAGTACCTATTATCCCAAATATTTCAGAATGTATTTATATACAAATCTCTTTGCAAGTGTGAGATGATTGATACTATTAATATAATGCTGATAAATCCAAGAAATCAAAATTCTTGAAGGTTCAATAATAACAATTTTCTGTGGCTAAATTGACAAATGATGTCATCTACTTCATCTGGAGTATTCCATAGTCTAGGAGGTCCTTCCAATAAAGCCAAAAAACCCTGGGAGCTTCTCCATTGAAGAATCGGTGTTCCAACTGCTTCTCTGTCACGCGCTAACATTTCTATATACACTTAACAGTCTCAAAGTACTCTCAAATGTGCATTTCCTTTTTCCTCAGTTCCTTTAATCATCACTTTTGTTAAAGAATAACATGCAAGTCTCTAAAGGATTTGTGATTTGTTTTAAATTAAGGAACTCAGAAGTCAAATGCTGCACTTTGTTGTTTTGCAGAGTGCAGCACAATTCCAGAAAGAAATGTAAGTTAAAAACTTCTACCTTATATTACAAAGAAACACTATAGTTTTATAACCATGTCATGTAAAATAGGAATGTAACAATATTAATTGATTGAAAAGTAAAAAGTGCTTGTAGGCTTTGTGATTTACCTAAACGTAGGTGTTGCTCTCTTCAGTCTCTATAGTTGTAAACCTACAGTTGTGCCTTACTGTCCCAGTGAGACTGGATATTGTATTTATCAATCCATAAATAAATCTTCCACTGTATAAAAAAACCTCAGAAAAATACAGACCCCACCTAGTCCTGTAACTGACTATCCTTCAATGGCTGGAAAAGTTAAATACCAGTAGAATGGTGCTAGCAGGCCTTACAGATCAGTTTCTTGTAACTCAGCTTGTTTTCAGAGTATTAATAATCTTTTATTCTGCTGGCACAGTGCAGGAACCAGTGCAAAACATGAGCTCTAGAAGAGGACATGCACTCATAACCTTGCACTGTGGGTCCTGTAACAACATGAGCTTTACTGCTCTCCATGGTTCCAAATTAGGCTTTTTATTTGGGTTATTTTTTAACCTCCGCATAGTTGTTACAGTGTTGTTCTAATTAAAGGGTGTATAATACCAATGCTGGGTTGTGACATCTGTCCTTACAAACCTCCACCTCAGATGTCAGGTATTTTTGCTAAGGTGTTTTAAGGTCAACACAAATGCTCCAGCAGATGCACTGGAAAAAAATAACCCCACAATCAAAGCAAAGACAAACTAACTTTCCTACAATAAACAAAAGGACCCCCAACTATCAGAATCTAACTTTGCCATTAGCAGAATAAATCACATGTAAGCCACTATCTTACTTAACGTTCTGAAATCTACATATTTAACATGTAACTTAAAAGGTCGTAGACAGTAAAAGAGGAGTTTTACAGAGCTGAGTTCTTAAATTTGTTCAAAACTAAGCTGTACAGATACAAGCAGATTTCCGCAAAAGTAGCATTTTAGCATACCTGGTTGCTTGTAGAAATATACTTCAGTCATCTTGAAAAGAAAGGTCTTTTAGGAAGGCGAAGGACTGGAAGAGGGATAAGGTTAGCATCTCAAAGGCAGAGCTACTAAGTATCCATAATCTTTGTCTTTTGGAAAAGCACTGTAGGGCATAGGAGTGTAGGTACAGACGAATGATTATCCAGTCTACTGGCAGATACAAAGTCTATCTTCAAATCTGCAGACACAAGTGGAGAATCTCTGGATGGCTATTGCAGAACTCTGTGGTTGTGAACAGTCACCAGAGTATTACAGAGACTGTAGAAAGTGGAAATGGGTTTGATGTCTCATCAACAGTGAGAGGTGGCATGCGAGTTTGCTGAAGTCGCTGTAGGCCCCTTAGCTTGGCATCAAGTCTGGGCAGAGCAAGAGAAGCCAAAACCAGGATTTGGCTCACGAAGGGCGGGAGTAAAAATTATGTTACTTTCCATAACTTTACAATCAAAAATAAAAGTCTTTTTAACTACAGCTTTGGTTGTAAATAGCATGTGGGTATAATATTTAAGTTGGCAGAAGTGTTTCATTTAGGCTGGTGGTCTGCACTAAAACATGACACAGGAGAAAAGCGTGTGCTAACTGTTTAACACACGTGCTAGGATCGCAAACAAAATGGCTTGTAGTAATCTGAGATGAATCACGGTGAGACGGGGGTGTTTCTCCAGAGTTTCTGAATGGGTACCTACTCCTCTTCAAGCTCTTCATTCACCCGTCAGCTTGAAGGGCAAAGCTACCGGTACTAAAAAGAAATCGGTGTTTTTTGCAGATGACACAAACGCGGCAGAGTGACCAAAGGCCTCCCCGGTTGGCTCGGCGGGGTCCTGGTCGGTCCTGCCCGCCGGGCGGTGCCGCGGGGCGGGACCTGCAGCGCCCCCGGAGCGGCTCCTTTAAATCCCCTCGTGGGTCACCGCGGGAGTCGCCCCCGGCCAGCCCCGCTCGCGCCGCTTAGCCAATCCCTTTCCAGGCTCGTGCCCTCCCCGGGACCAATCAGAGAGGGGCGCCTTGGAGGCGGGAGGTCGGTGTCTTTGATGGACGGCACAACTGACGAATCACCGCCAAGCCCGGTCGGCCGATGCCACAGGCGCGGCGTCCAATAGGCTGGCGGCCGAGGGGGCGGGCCCGGGCGCTGAGCCCCCGCCGGCTGGCCGAGGAAGGAGGGGAAGATGGCGGAGTGAGGGGCGGAGGAGGCGGAGGGGCCGGGCCGGCCGCGGCCCCGCGGCCTCGGCCGCGCTCAGGTGAGTTCGGCGGGAGCAGCGGCCTCCCCAGCCCGGAGCCTGGTGCCGGCTCCCTGACTGGGCTGGGGCCGGGCGCCCGCGCACCCGCCTCCCCGTCCCGCCCCGTGATTGGGCCGGACCCGGGCTCGTTCCCGCGGGCCGGGCCGAGTGGTGGGAGCGGCTGCCCGCCCTCCTGCGCCGGCCCCGGGCGAGCAGCGGGACGGTGTCCGGGTGGGCAGGGACGGGACCCGGAACTGGGCCGGGCCGACCCGCCCGCCGCCCAGAAAAGTCCGGGCAACTTCGGAGCTGGGGACAAGGGTGTCCGTCCTGCTGCTCCGGCGGCCGATGGGAGAGAGAGCCTGTTCCCTGCACAGCCTGTTCCCTGCACAGCCGCGCTCCGCAGCCCGGGCGGGCACAGCTGCAGCGGGCAGCGGTGTGGGAAAGGGAAACCGAGGTGTATCATCCGAAATGACCCTTTGCATCTCCGGCTACAAACATAGCGCTGATTAGAGCTACTGTGTTGTTATTCATGCGATCTCTGTGCTGGGTGTATTCTGCTCATTCGAACGGATATATCCTTTTTTGATGTCTTTAGTGCTGACACAGGAGCGAACGAAGGGGATGGCTTTCAAGTCGTTTGACCAAACCGGAACGTACAAGTAATCTACAGTGCAAAACAAGTTTTATGGAAATTGGAGAGATTACAGTGGAATTTGTTTAGCTTTGTGAATTAACGTGATGGTTATTAATAAGGTGAAAAGGACTTTAAACACGTGAAACTATTACTAAACCCACTATTTCTTCACTAGTGCCATGCAGGTCAGCTATGACCCAGATTGTTCAAAATTGTACTATTGAATGTACTTTGTTTACGTTAAAAAAAAGGTGGGGGCAACACTTCTTACTGAAAGCAGAAGAATTAGTGTCACTAGCATGAGATTCCCTGTGTTCCCTAGTTGACAGCAGTTCTTTAAATCTCAGGTTTGTCATAGGATTGGAAGTGACTGCATTTTCAACGTGCACGTCAGGTAGAAGTAAAAACTGAAGTGGTTAAATGAGAAGCACATCTTTAGATCATGTGAAGATATGGTGTGTTAGTTTATGTGACCTAATAATGAAGTAGTTGTTTCTAAGTGGTGAAATAACTCAAAGGAAGTGTAAGCATATCTGTTGCAGTTGGCTCTGAAAGCAGTAGCTACTCATGAGAAAAATTTCCAAAGGAAGATTTTACCAGTTTCCGTGTGCTGCGTTACTCGTGTAGTAACAGTAGCAGTTCCTTAGGAGCAACACAGCGTTAAGGCACAGTGTGCTGCTACTGATAAATGTTCCCAGTTATACTTGTCTATGTATGAATTGCAAAAATATGCCAGGGGATTTGCCTTTGGTAGATTACATATAAAGATAATTCTGCTTTATGTTATCATTAAAAGGATAATAAGCAATCAGCTTGCTTTTGTGTGAAGTTGTGGGCTATTTCCACAGTAAAAAATAGATTTTGATTAAAATTTAATTTTAACTGCTTTCAATGCACAAGAACTGTGAGAAGTAGTTTCTTAACAAAATAAAATCAGGGTTTTCTGTTCCCTGGTATATGTTAAATCAGCAATATGCACTGCTTTGCAGTCTGGCCCACAGTGCTGAGAATCTGCAGTGTGAAAATTTGCATTGACAGGCTCTGCACCTCACGATGGTCATTGGTCATTTAAGGGTGTCAAAGACTGTGGGCCAGCTAAGGCTAAAAAAACCCTGACCCGAGTCTGTGAAGAATGTGGAGTAGCTTTTGAACGCCTTCCATGTTCATTCTTAAAAACTAGAAAAGGAACAGTGTTTGAAACGACTTGTGATGTGCTGGAGATTGTGTGAGTGGAAGATACGAAGGCCTGTGCAGTCTTTGGAGGATTGAAAAAGAAGAGGATTTCTCTAAAATAGAATGTGAAGGAAGGGTGTTTTTTTCCTGAACGACATTCGAGGAGCACGTTCCTATAATGTGTTTAGCTGTATATATATGGAATTGAAAGGTCATCTTTGAACAGCCTCCCTCATCTTCTCTACTGCGGTGGGAAATACTGTTACAACGTTGTACCAACAATGGGGCAGATACCCATTAAAAACCTTGTAACAGAGGAAAGTGGTTTTGTTTAAAAATTCAGAGTGAAACAACTCAGATGGAATGTGTGCAGTGCCTGAGACATCTCTGCAGCAGTCAAGCACCATAGCAGGGGTGTGTAGGCTGTGCATCCAACAGTCTGGCAGTCTGTGTTGACAAGGGACATCAGCTGGCAGGTCCCTACTGTCTTCTTGCCTCTTCCTAGGCTGGCAGCCATTCTAGGCTTCAGATCTGCGTGTGTTTACCCTTTTGGAGGTGACCTTGGTCTCTACAGTTTTCCCGACTCTGCATTGTCAGTGTCCTTTGTCTCCTGTTCTGAGTGTCTTCTGAAATCGCACGGAGATGTGCTGGAGTCTTGATGACCTTCTGACCTGGGTGCTGTTAACCCAAGCCCCTTGAGAGCCCGGTTCCTGCTCAGTGTTGCTTTTGATGCCTCCACACTCAGGCACTCCCTTTCTCTCTCCACTCACACCAGCCTTAGACTTCCTATTGCAGTTGTTGCCCATACCTCATAGATTGGATTCAGAAACCGTTTCAAAGTTACCTAAAAGGTGAAAAAATCATGAAGGCATCTAATTTTTTTGCAAGATTATAAGCTACTTCTGTTATATTTTGTGTTTATGATTTAAACTTCTGTCACTGTGAGCTTTACAGGTTAAATTTGACAGTTTTTAAGCCATAGGAAAGGCCTTAGTGAACTTGTGATCTGTGGTGCTAATTTTGCTTTCTGTATTTCTATAGGTCTCCATCGTACTTAATTTTCAAGGTTTTGTGTTTTGGTCTTTCTGCATAAACCTGTTACTAGATCTTTTCTTCCTTACACACTTTTCAGGCTGTAGGGAAGAGAAGACAAATTGTCTTCTGTGTTCATTCCTTCTGCCTCCTGCAGCATTTGTGTCTGTGTGAGTAACAAAGACAGTATTTTGGAAAGCCAGACCTGATGGATCAGAGTTTTTGCTGAGCAACGTAGTTGTGAGGGTACCTTACAAAAGAGTGGGAGGGATGGAGTGAAAGTTGGTTGTGTATCTGTACACTATTATTTTAGTATAGTTTCCAATTCCAGTGTGTTCATTATGTCAGAACACTGACTTTTTTTTCCTCCCCACTGTTGCATTGCTAATATGGTATGTTGATGTGTATTAAAAAGACAAATATAACAATTTTACTGGTAAATTTATTTGTGAGATATTTCTTAATCTCTTTTTTGCTTTGAAATTCCTGAAGTTGGGTGCCTGTATCCAAGAAGTTCTTTGTGTGAATGTGATATAAAGCTCACGGAGACCAACGTTAGTCATAGTAGAACAAAAAAAATATAAATGGGCAATAGGTGAAAACTTAATAAAAGTAATATTTTCTAAATTTTTAACAGAATTAATGTAGGTAATGTTGAGTTTTTTCAGTTATTTCTTGTTCCAGATGGATTGATTGTTCGTTAAGGTATGAAAGAAGAAAAACTGTGTTTTTAATTTGCAGTGTCCACTGGCTTTTATTTGAAGAGTTGGTATTGTCACCATCGGTTTCAGTGCCTGCTGATGGTCAATAACCTTGATTTATATCCATTTGCATTTGCAAGTTCTCTTGGTGCTACTGTGGACTCCACTCCCATGTAATCTGTGAAAGTCAACTAGAAGGTGTAGCAGGTAGGGTAGGCAAAAACTGGAGCATTCAATGTCAGTGAACTTGTTAAAATGTAAAAAAGTAGATTAAAGCAAATGAATTTCAGTGTTGGATGAACCATTCCTTTGCATGAGAAGTGTCACCTGCTGCTTTTATTTTCAAATAAGGTTTACTTCAGTGTTTGATTTAGTTCATTCATAGTTCTGGAATGAGTGAAAGAAAATCCAACTTTTCAAAGATCGCTTTGGTTTCTGTTATGACAAGGCAATTTGGGAGAGCTCTTCTCAAAGTAATTCTTTTGTGAATCATTTGCCCTTGGTTCCTCCATCTCTGAAACTCACATAGTGCTTGAGGGAGGATTTGGGTAGGAAGGGTCAGCACTGACAACAGGAGAATGGAGTAACTACCCTGAAATGGGATTTTCTGATGACTGCAGGTTTTCTGAAGGTGCAGGTGCCTGGTGCTTGCAGAAATGCTGTGTTGTGCAGGAGTGTGAAAGCTGGTAATATTTTATTGAGGATATTGGGAATTTTTAATAATATGTCTGCGTGATGAGATAGTTCTGCTTATAGCAATCCATTTTTCTTTCAGTTTGGTTGTCAGCTCGTTGTCCTTGAGAGCAGTCATTGTGCTTCCTTGCTATAGGGGTTGGTTCTTAACATGAAAAAGCTTCTTGCCTTTCTGGAGACTGAAACAGTGTCTGTCTCAGTTCCTTTGAAACTGGAATGTGTATCTGTTGATGATAACTTCCTTTAACAAGATTAATCTTCAAAATACACAGAATTAAAAAGTTGTTCTAATCGTGGTGTATACTTAGTGCTCCAGGTGTAGTTGGTCGAGCATGAGCTGTGGGCTGTTCTCAGTAAAGTAGGAACCAACGAATTCCAGGGAAAATGGGAATTCAGTGCTGGGAAAACTACATTCTGTGGCACACATGATTTTACTCCAGGAAGCAGAATGTGGTTTCTGAACAAAAGCCTTTCAGGCATGTTTTGGATATATGCTGCTCCTCCCCAGCCTGTTTTTAGTTCAAGTTTGCCTGTCCTGGGCCTTCCATACTTGGGCCCAATTCTCTTCATTTAAACTAAAAGAAGGGGGTGGATATGGTAATTTGAAAACATCTCCATATTTTATGTAGAAAGCCTGAAAATGTTCACTGGTTCATGGAAGGTACAGCTTCTGTTTTGTATCTTATGCACATAATCATCTATTTCAATAGTTTCCTAAATGCAAATTTAATTTCATTTATTAATCTCTTTCTCTCTAAGCTCACAGAAGAGAATGTGGACTGATCAAAAATAATGGTGAGTTCACTTGTAAAGTCATTTAGGTACTAAATATAAGGTAATAAACTTGTCAGGTTTGTTGGTTGATTTAGTTACCTTTTGCCTGACCAAAGAAATCTGTCCTTGAGATTTTAATTTTATGTAGCATCCTTCCACAGAACTGGAATGTGGCCACAGCACCAGCTTTCAGCTTGGGCTTCCCATGAAAGAAACATTGATTTGGCTATTACATATTCTAACAAGAATAATTTCTTTTAAAGTTATACCATTCATGTTGTCTGATGTCGTTGGCTAAGATACACAAATTGTGTCATTGTATTAACTTGGAGTAATTATCTTAAAGGTTTTATTTCTTAAATAGTAGGACTGTAAGAATGATAACATAACCAAATGTAACTTATAAAAAAGAAAAAAGTACATTGGAAATTTTCAAGGATAACTAAACTTCTGTTGCTTTGATTTATTTTTTTCCCAGTGAATGAAATAAAGATATCCTGGTAGTTAAGGTGTGTAACAGAGGGTTATATTCTCTTCTCAGCTCTGCCATGAACCTTTGGCATGTTTTATTGCAGCTCTCCAGATCTGTTTTTCCGTATCTTCATAACAAGAATAAGACTTTCCCAACAGGGTGAGTATGGATGGTCAACGAAATGATCAGCAAAAGTATCTGAGTGCCTCAGAGAGAAAGAGATGGTGATGTGCTGTATTTATTTTTTCATGATCTACTCACTGTTTCTAACATAGGAGCTGCAAATTGTCACTGGAGGACTATTTCTGAACTCGATCAACCAAATTAAGGTAATTAGAATAAGATAAGTAAAGACAGGGAACAGAGAGGAAGAGGTTAGTTATCCTCCTGTTCTTGTATGTGAGAAAAAGAAACCAAAGAAAAAATTCCATTTCACATATCTCCTTTTAGTACAGGAGAGTGGTAATAAACATTTTTGGCATTAGCTATGCAGGAGTTATGCATGTTACCTTTCAACTTAAAGCAAAAAAAATCATATTTTAACAGTTACTGTGACTAGGTGATAGCAGGTGGGTGTCACTGCTGAAAGGCAAGGACATCAGTGACAAGTTACTAAAGTTTGTCTATGCTGTGGATAAGTGGAGAGAAATGAGTAGAAGTAAGTACTTAATGTATGTGATCTTAAAGTTGTCATAAGTGCTTTTTTCCTCTATAGCACTGATGGTTTCCTGACTGGTTAGATGATAGTTCAGGATGTCTCTTTGAACTGTGACCTGCTAGAGCAGAATGTACTTTCTCTCTCTGCAGTGGGAGTGAATTCTGGTGCTGTGTCAGTGTTGTCATGCCGTGTGTTGGAGACAGTTAAGAAGCCCCACAGCTGATTAACGCTGGTGTATTTTTGGATGCATTGCTTCTCACTGAGTGTGTAGTTCAGCATTTCTGAAGTATTTCCTTAGCTAGTTTGTGGACACTTACAGTTATAAAGTTTTAGAGAGCAAGGGATTATTGCAGTTTGTGAAGGCAGCTAATTATGTCCATTAGAGTCAGGCTTTTAAAGTAATGAACTGATGGGCATTTTAATGTGTAATGTATTTTATTCTGATTCCTAAACTACTTCTCTTGTTTTTTTTAACTTGGGATTCCAGATCCTCTCCTGACATTCAAGAAGGTGGTCCTGTTGGTCCTGTTGGTTACTCATAGGCTGCAAGATGTGGATGTTTCTCTTCTAGCAAGAAAAAAACTGTCCTTCACTTCCATGGAGCTGAATGAACAAAGATCTGTCCACTTCCTTTTTCAATCATCTCACCAAACATTTGATTCACCAGGTGACTTCTGCCACAGAAGTATCCCCACCATTTTATCAAAACTCAAAGCAGAGGAACAGAAATCAGCATTTGTTTTCCTAAAGAAATGTCTTCTGTGCCAGCTCTTCATCCAGCTTTCTGCATTCTCTTTTAAAATGAGAAATGCTTTGTAATCGGATGCAAGTGGAAGCTGGTGTTCTTCAGAGATACTTCCTTCTTCATTTTAGGAAGGTTATGTACTTTGCTGTCATATTGGAATTCCTGGCAGATAAAATGTCTGCATGCATTACTGTTTCAGACTGACTTGACATATATGAAAAGTGTCAGTAGAAAAAAATTGTTGTGACATGAGGAGGAAACTTACCAAACAATTGGAGAAGGTGTTCTGTAGTCCAGGACCCAGGCTTGACTTTGTAGATAGATGTCAGATCACATAAAGAGCTAATGCACAAGAACAAATGCAGAAATCACCTTGTCTGTAATGTGTAAATGCATTATACCAGTCTCTGATCAAAATGTATATTTGCATGTGTAAACCTATGTGAGTGCTGGATATGAAGAGGTTTCACCAGGAGAAGAAATTACTCTGCACCATTTAATTTTTAGCAAAGAAAAATGAAGCTTTAAACCCTCTAGGGTAACAGGATAATGATCAGGTTTACGTTAAATCATTCCCTCCCTCTGCCTTTTTGTGAATCCTTAGCAGCAAAAGGAACAAAACTATTCTACAGTAGAAGGGATAGGGCAGAACATGTTTCTTTATTATAAAAATCAACTTCTGGTGGAATGGAAGAGACCACAAATGTAAAGTTGTGGTTTATCCACTTGACTTCCTTGGCACAGTTTCAGCTTTTCATTCTGCTGATGGAATCAGCTTTCTGGTTCTTCTGTGACTGAGAACTGAGAGGACCTGTTTGTTTCCATTATCTAGGTAGAAATATGCCGAAAGAATAGAATGTTTGCCACGTAAGAGGGGTGAGTTGAGGTACAGCAGAAATACTTAGGCTGGGCCTTTTTATGGCTCTTCTTGTTCCTTCCCAAACTAAGGCACAATCTGTTGTTCTTATGTTTACACATGATTCTCTGTCTGCATCATTTGTGGTTATATAGGATGTTTTCTGTCATTCTGAGATGGGAGCATATATTGCTTATGTGTTCCCTGCTATGGTATTGTATATGGCAAGTAAGATTTCTTGGCAAAAAACCACCAGAACTGGGATGTGTATTGTATTCCACTTCAAATCTGAAGCTCTTCTTAGTGCACCTTATTCCAAGCTTGTGATTTAGAAAATGTGACTTTACTAGCTTAGAACAATATTTTCAAATCTGGATCAAATAAAGGGTATATAGGTTCTGTTAATAGGTTTTGGGAGATACTAAGATGGTTGGGGAGATCTTTTAGATTTCTTGTTTTGTTTTTCCTTTTAGAAAACTGCTGGAGAGAGCCAGACAGCCTCAAAATGTCTGAAAAGCAAACAACTGAGGTCCTTCTTAAGTCTTAATGATAGCTTGCAAGGGCAGTATTCTAATAGTTAAAATGTGGTGACATTTTATGGGACCAAGTTCCATAACAGATGGAGGACAAGTGTTGATGTTGATCCTAATCTTCCCAGTGACGTCTGTGTTTAGACTTGCCTTGTAACAACAAGATTTAATGACAGCTTTACCCATATTTTGTTTCCCTGAAGAAAAGAGCAGACATGCAAGATAGACAGTGATGGGCAAGACACTGTCTCAAAATAATGCCAACTGTAATGAGCAGAGGGGTGCACTAAAATGGTGTGTAACATTGTGGGGAGGTCTGTGATAAGAGTTAACATTGATCTTGATAAGGCAGTCACCAGCTTTGTTTTAAGAACAAAGGATTTCTTGGCTGAATATGGTCTGGTTTTTCTGGCACTGAAGGCAACTAGAAAAGCACACTTGATTTTAGGGTGTCATTATGTTGAAGCCACTAGGATTTAATGTAGATGTCTGTAGAAGCAGGATCCATCTCTAAGTGATGGAAAATACTGTCAATATCATAGGATTATAAGTGGTTGGGAAGTATCTGGTATAAAAAATGTCTCATTTTGAATCTGGGAATTTTCTTCCTTCTGTCCAAGTACCCTTCTGATGTTAGAGCTAGCAGTTGTTTCTTGCAAAGCTTGATGACAAAATACTTGGGGGACAGGAAGGTATTTTTGTTTTCTGTGGACATGTACAGAAATTGCAAATTTATCTGCCTGGAGAGTAGACCCTTCAAGCTCTTTAATTTCTTTGTCTGTAAGAATAACCCTCAATATGTCAAACCCCACATTGTAACAAAAAAAAGTAGAATTGCTGATTTTTCCTGACTTCTGTTAATGACAATGTAGCAGCATTAGTTTTCAAGTTTAATTTTGGAACATCAAGATTTTATTAGGCTAATGATCTGTGGCTTTCACAGAAGTAATACTCGAATAGTGCATGCCCAGAAGACCCCAATTTCTGTACCTTCCTGGCCAGCACCTTTATAAAACTGCTGTATTAGGAAATGGTGCTTCAGCCTACTTACTCTTTCTTGCTCCACTTTTTCTCTGTGTTGGTTGGAAATCTTCCCATGTGAAAGATTACAAAAACAAGGGGCACGTGCAATAGATCATATATATATATACATATATATATTTTAATACTTGTGGACAAAATGATGTTACAAGTTGTTTGGAAACAACAAAATCACCAATGTCTTCCATTTTGAGATGTGTATAGTTCCATAAGCATTAGTGCTTTGTAGCAAACTGTAGTGCCATGTTAGGATCAGTGCATGAGCCTAGTAGTATTTTTACAATTTCAGAGTGACAAATTTATTAGTAAACAGTGATGATAATGTAATTAACACTAGAAAGGATACAATAGAAATGTCACAAATGTGGTCTAAACATGCAGTATCCTCCCTTTGACAATGGCAATGCTATCCTTAGAAATGGAACATGTTCACTTAATGGGCTTCATAGAATCATAGTTGACTTTTTGTTATTTGTCTGTCTGTCCAGCTGCAGTAGTGAGCTAGAGTATGCAAGCATCTATCAGTGAAATTCTTTTCTTTTTAGTTTTTGTTGGTGTTTTTTTCCATGTGCAGCATTTTCAGTTTTATTATTAGCCATCCTGTTATATACTTAGAAAAGTATGAATATGCTAAGGAGTTTGTGTGCATTCTGTACACATCTCTGTTACTTTCAGATCATTTACAAAGTCTGTTGATTAAGTATTATTTTTCAGATCTGACTATGATTATTATAGCTAGTTAAACATTATCCTCATTATGTGATAAGTTAATAGTTGCAAAATGTGATGTGCTAATTATGTGTAGAAGAATTTTATCCATTATTGCAGGAATGGGGAACCTTTTTGGCTGAAGTCCTAATGAATTTTATAATAACTTTAGTGGATCCTGCATTTACATACATCCTAATAAGAGAGAATGTAATAAGGTCAAAGGCTGTTTGAAAAACAACACTGCAGACTGTATCTGTGCAGCAAGCTATCTCTAGCCAGTGGATCAGAGATTCCCCACCCCTGTATTATTGAGAATTCAGTATCCTATATTTTAGGTAACTTCCAGTTTTGCTTTCCAGCTCTTAAGCTCAATTTTAATAATTTCTGTCTCTCCCTCTGCTTTTTTCTGAAGGAAAGTTTAGGCCAGGGAAGTCAAAATGGTTTAGCACTCCAAGGACAGCTTGGACTGGTCAAATAGGGGACTGATAATGATTCTTGAGATGTGCAATGCTCTGTGAATGGCATCCTCTGATTTCCTAGGAATAAGTCTTTTATTTGATGCCACTCTTGCTCTTCACCCATTTTCTCTCTTTGACAAGAACAAAATTTTCTTTCAGCTTAGAGAGGATACTGCATCTTTTTTTCCTGAGATCTGCCTGTAAATGGCCATTATGGGGAGGAAGGGAATGGGTACTTGGTTTTGTAAATTTGGTATGATACCCCAAAAGTAATTAGTTAATAAGCATGTACTTCTGTGCAACGTCAGTGATCCATGCAGAGTTGATGGATGTAATGGGAAAAAACCCACAACAAAACAGAATGAACGACCCTTTGCATCTGATACATTTCCAAGAAAATTGGAGACGTGGGCCATTTACAGCAGAGCTCTGGGGGACCTGTGCTGAGAGTCAGGTTCAATTCTAAATGGAAGTAGTTGTACCATTGAATAAAGTAGTTTAGTGCTTGGGAGAATCAATTGAAAAATACCTCTGAAACTGGAATGCAAAATAGCACAGTATGTAGGGGGAAGAATCCCTGATGCAAACAAAGCCATAAGATGATTTAATAAGAAAATAGAACTTTAGTAGCAATAACTGTTTTGCATGTGATAGTAAATAACTTGCATTAGCAAGACTGTACAGTAGAGTAAGTGGGTAATAACCAAATAAGTTTGTGGCGCTCTGTGCTGCAGGGAGTTGTGTAAAGAGTCTTCCTGAGAAGAAGAGTGAATTCTTCTTATGTTCCTCTCATTGGAGGGAATTTGGCACTTGAATACTAAGTTAATGAATTTGATATGTATATATATAAAAGAAAAGAAAAATTAGCTTTGTCACATGTCTGATGCACTGTCAATGAGTGCTGGGGTAAGGGCAGACAGTTCTTTTTGAAAGGATAGCTGAAGTTTCCCTGTATTTTTTTTTATTCTAGCACTTGCTCTGTTTCTCTGAGAAGAAACTAATCCTTTCCAGATACTGGACTGCGAAGAGAACCTGATTCTGAAATTAGAAGTTTTTATTGTGGGAAGTCCTTTTTGGTTTAAAAGGACCAATCTGATGTAGTCTTTAAATAAATAAAACACAAAAACATTAGAGAGTGCTTGGCACTCAAAACGTTAGTAGATGCCAGGTACAACTGTAGAATTCTAACAATGTTACTTTACAGCAACAAATAATTTTAACCTTGCTAAACATTGTTTCAGGCCATAATTGATTGCCGTGGATGCCTGAAGTTTTGCAGAGGCAAGCACTGTGAGGCCTCTCATAACACAAGGGATTATTGATCTACAACTGTAGCCTCTGCAGCCTCTGCCCCCAGCAAAGTATTTGCTGTCAAAGGGTTACATGAAAGAGCCACAGGAGTTCTGAAACGTTCCTCGTTGACACTGTTTTCAGTGTAAATACCTAGTCTGTAGAGACAATATGGCCAAACAAATAATGTAGTCTGAACAGTATTATTGCATCAGAGGTTTAGATCTATCTGGCTGGATTTCTTGCGGAAAACTAAAGCAATGTAAACTGTGACTTAAAGCTGAATGGAAGCCTGTGGTTCTGAAAGCATGGAGGTGAAGCACTTCGGCTCCTCATAAATTGATAATGGTACTGTGATGGCTGTGAGCATTTTTAGTGTATAAAGTAACAAGCATGAGAATCTCTAAATTAAGTGTTGGCTGGTATGTAATATGCATATGAAAAGCTAATTGATCTGGAAGGTTGTAATCAGTTTAAATTCCAGCTGTTGAATTATTGATAAAGTTGGAAGCTGGCCATAGGGGACCTTAATTTCATTGTCATCTGATTACATTAGAGAAATTATAAATTTATTCTGGTCTGTGGTCAGCAAGTACATTTACATAAAGTGAAATAATGAAAACACAGTTATGTCCATACTTCAGAAGTATGAACTTTATGGTGGAACAGGATTCTTCAAGGGTATACCTGCTCACAGAAGGGGGGAAGAAATCAAGACTAATGTAGCCAGGCAAGCTATCTGCATATTCTTCGCAGTCCAGACTTTTTATAATGATCTGTATTCTCTGGGGTACTAGACTAGAAATTACTATTCACAGAAAGAAAAGGAATTCCTTTACCTTTCAGCCCCTGTACCATGACATGACTTTTCCTTCAACCTCCTTGATTAAACTGCTTCTAAACCTGAGGGGAAGTGTTAGATGCTACTACACTTTGATGTGGGATATCAAAGGTGTAGTGACTGGTGTGGACATGCCTCCTTTAGCAGTACTAAACCCAGATGATACAAGTGTATGCGGTTTGCATATCCAGTAGTGCTGCTGCAGAAAGTCCAGCCAGTACGTGTGCAGGGAACTGCACGTTTAAGGATTGCACTTTTTGCAACTGAGGATAATTGTCAAATTTAGAACAAAGAAGAAAAGTTTTGCAAAGACTTCTTGATAGTTGAGTGAGAAGAAATTGTACTGATAGTGAGGTCACTGACACTTTGCACTAGGATTACTTTCTCAAGAGCTGGCAGCCTGCTTTTTTGGGCAGAAAAGGGAAAAATATTAAAGATAAGAACAATTTTTGATGGATAACCAATTTTAGAAATTACTGCTTCCTGCGTCCTTAGAAAACTGTCTGGCCTTCCTCCAAAGCTAATAATCCTGCTTGTTGTTCAGGTACAAAGCTGCATAACGGCAGTCCAAGTTGGATTCCACTGCATTTCTTTTTCTGAAAGGTCCAGCATTTTGCCCCTGTAGCACTTTGACTGGCACACAAAAGCCAACAGTTGAACCAGGGTGTCTTGTTTAACAGTGAAAAACACTAACCATGATTCTGATGTCTGTTCCCTTTCAGTTTGCTCTACACTTTCTCCTGCGTTTTAGAGGTGTCAGTGTTCATGATGTCAGCAGAGCATGTTTCTGTCTCTGAGCCTGTGTACCAGGTGACATATAGACAGATTGCCAAGACTTTACATCATCTAAAGTTAAAGATAAAAGGTAACTTACTGTTCAGTGTGTCCTATGTAAATCCTGTCTGCTTCTCTCCATTTCCCCTCCAAATGAGTGTGTTTGCAGGTCAAATAAAAGGCAGCTGGTGTGTAATGCCTTAGGCATGAAAAGCTGCATGGAGAGACTGAAGGAAAGCGGCACAGGCCCACAAACCAAATCTTAGAGCTAGTGTTCTAATTATGCATGATTCAAAATGTCTAGTGTAATGTAGTTATTACCAGTAAATTGAGATATGCATTTATATAATGAAGCAATAGGAATTAATATACCAATAGCTTGAACTTCCTGCTTTGATTCTCAGATTTTGGGTTTTTTTAGAGATTGTGCTGCCTCTGTAAAGAAAGGGGCAGAATGTATAAATAGGGGCAGAAGCATGGCACCAAAACTGTAAATCAGGAACCAGGATCAGCAGAACTCGCCTTTATAACCTCTTGTCTGGTTCATATTAGTGTCCTGAGCATGTAAAAAGCAGGGCATGAACTAAGCATGTTTAGGGGCGAGATGAGGTTTCTTACCTGCTGCAGCTGTAGCAAGGAAAAGGGTGCAGAGTTTCTTACAAGGTGCAGGGAGGAGCAACTGGTGGGAAAATAAAAGAAGAAAATCACAAAACGATAATTAAAAAAAAACTCAAAAAACAAACAGACAAACCCCAACAAAACCCCAAACCAACAAACAAGTAACAGAAACCACAGACTCAAACTGAGTATAGTATTTGCCAGACAGTAGGTAATAAGCTTAGATGTGCTGAGAGAAATTATTTGGAGAAGACTGAAATTAATAAGCACAGTACATATTTTTCAGGTGTTGAATAGTTTTTTAATAGACAGTATTTTCAGGTAACTCTAGCCACATAGGCAGCTGTACTGAAGCATACTGGTACCAGCCAGCAATAATGGCACCTGCAGGAATGAACCTGAAGATACTGGTAATCTTGTATATTTTTTAAGTTCTTTAAAGAGATTTTTAAAAACAGAAAATGAGATTGTATCACTGAAGATCTTTATCTTCTGCAACACAGGTTGCAATTGTCTTTATTTCACTTATTAAATAAAAGAGAATTTGGGTGCCATCTTTCTGTAAACTCTTAGTTTGTTCTCTGGAATATTTCCCAAATCTCTTAGTGGATAATGCAGTCAATTTCTGCTGGCAGTTTGAAAATTAGAGAATGTGTGGCATAACCTGTATCACTAATAGTTTTCCAAGTTTAAAGTTGTAATCAAACATGTAGAATACTAGCTTCTTACTGCAAATTCCATACTTCTAGCTTAGTTTAATTTTGTAAGTGGGCTTAACTTGTGCAGAACACTTCTCCATGTGCAGAGGCTGAGTCCTCTTTCTTAAATAGAATGAAGTGTCTTGGAGGAAGAAATTGTGTGTCAAGTTAACTCCTATTCATACTTCATAGCCAACCATTCATAAAGCATCATGATTTGGGTTTAGAACAGGAGTTGCATTTTTCTCATGAATACTTTTTGTAGATATATAAGAATTGCCAAATGAAGATAGGACTATTTATAAGAGAAGTTAACTATTTTATTTGCATCAGAAGTTAGACTACATGAAATCTTTTGAGCCAACTTCTTCAAGCAACAAGGAAATTTGTAAGACAAATTTAGCCCAGTGGTTAAACATGGTCATTCTTGACTCTTTAGAACACTATGCATAGTTTTAAACCCTGTCATGCCTTTTTGTTGTTGTTGTGATGAGTAAGCCATTGTATCCTTTGTATTTCCCTTCAGTATAACCTGGGGAATAAGGTACTTTAGGATGTCAGTGAAGTTATCCTCCTTTTGAAGCAAAGGAGAAGTATTAGGTATGAATTCTTTAAAATTACCTTGGTACTTAAAAACAGGCTACAAAATACTTACACTGAACTTCTGATGGCATTCTTACATAGATTTGTGGAGGAAATGATTGGTGTAACTAGGAACTATAAACTCCCATTGCACACGTTTTACATGGTAACAGTGAAAAGAATGTCTGCCTGCAAATTCTGATGTTTTCCAAAAGGCAGCTTGCTTTTATATCTATGCATCTTTGAGGATTTCAAGATAAGATTTTATTCTTTTGACACTGTAAAGAGGAACTGTTTAAAAATGAACTTGGAAACTCTGCACCTGTATACAAATTTTTTTAGCAATAAAGCAGCACAGGCTGAGAATGCACTAAAACTGGATGTGTCATCTGTTCAGAAGACAAATTAACCAAGGTACTATACACTCCAGTCCACTTCTGAGGGGTTTGCCTTTGTCAAAACTTAAAAATTTGAGGTGAACTGATACATGCTGGGTATCTGCTCTGGGACCAGCTGCTCCAGCAGACTCCAGGCAAAAGAACCTCTGACTTGGAAGGCAACAAAATTGTTATTCCACTCATTCTAACACAGGTAACTTACCAGTTAAAAGCGTCAGGGGCTGTTTCAGAGCGTAGCAGAAACCTATGCTGCTTGTATAGATTGCTTAAAAGTAATAAGCCCCTTAGATAACTGGTCTATATACATGGATTGTTTATTGTTTTGGTAACTACATTTCAAAACATTTCTTCTATGGATGGCATGTCACAACCTGCAGGGAGGCACAACTTTCCTTGCAGTTGCTGCTGCAGGCAGTTTTGGGAAGTGCTGTGATGTAGCAATAGGACACCATCTTATGAGGATTGTACCGGAGAAGCCATGGCATCCAACCCTGCTGTAAGCTTTCCAGAACCTGTTATGGATTGCTGACCCTTCTGCTACCTTATGGGAGATTCACACTATGATTGTTACACTCCAGCCTGTTCAACCACTGTTTCATTTTTATTGGGTTTTATCTGTAGATGCCAGAGAAGACAGCTGCTGATTAGATAACACAAGAAGGCCTGAGCTTGAGGCTTGCTTTCTAAGTGGTTTTCATTTATTTAAACAGAGAATCCATCCCTTGCAGGCCAGACTGGCCCTGGCTGCACTGAAGGCTAGAACATGTCTCAATGTGCCCAGGTGCAGGAGACAAGACTCCACACTGGAATAACAAAAACAAATATTCACTGATCAATTTTAGATTAAAAGCAGTCTGAATCTGGGACAGGCTGTGGGATCAAACGCTGAATCTTCCAGGAGTAAGTTTATAAGCATCACTTAAAACACACTCATAAATTCACTTCATATCTCAGTAAATGTTCATCTCAAATTACTGAAGATAATGTATTTATACAGCTTTCTTCTTAAAACAGAATTTACTTGGAGGTCCTCTCAGCTCCAGAGATTACAGAAACGTAGTTTAAAATGTTACCAGCTATTATTTAGCACATACCCATTATTTCTTTAAATTCATGCTAAGTAATATAATTTGAGGAACCATTCACTAAATGCTTCATAACAAACCAGGACCCAAGCAAGATAAACTGATGGCTTTTTCCTGCAAATGTAATCGAAGGAAAAGAAGTCGGCCTATGACTCACAGGATATTGGCAATGATTTGCACAAGTGTCACCTTTTTTTTCATTTAAAAAGTTCCTTTTTCACAACTGTAAATACAAGACAAAAATGTAATTGACAATTTTCCTTTTAGGGATTGACACTTAGCTAAATAAAGCAAAACAATTTAGCGCTTATACAGAGTATAGACATAAAGTTATATAGCAAGAAAGAGTCTTAATGCAGAAACTGAAATGAAAGGGCAAAAGCAAGTAGTCCTAATTATCAATGATGTGTCTTAGACTAATGAAACAACAAAAGTGCTGTCACTTAGGAAGTGCTGAAAAGGTGAAGCTATACAACAGAAAACATTTATCTGAGGTGGAAACATGCTTGCACAAAATGAGCTTAGGCACAAGACATCAGTTAAAAACCAACCTAATGCAGAAATCATTGCACAATGTAACTTAAAAAACTTCTTTGTTCTTAAAAAATACAGTTAATCCAATCTTACAGGCATTTACAATAAGAGTTCAGGGTAGGGCTCATTTTAGGGAATGTAGTTACTTCTAATATCCTGGATTTAGCTGTCATTGAAAAGCACTGTACTTTCACCCTTATCCCTGTCAAATTTATAAAAGGTAACAATTTAGATAGCAGATGGTATTAGAATTTAGCAGAGAGCCCCTCCTCTGCCTGCAGAATGACTGCTGATATTTTATGGTTTTCCTTACCAACATGGAACCCCAAACAAAAAGCAGCACAATGAACATTAGTAGTAGCATAAGTACCAGCTGCCCACCTAAAGTCTCTGAGGTGCCTTGCAGTGAGTTTTGCCCCCTCTGCTCCAAGCCCTTTACGAGTTATTTAAAGACAAAATACAGGGAGAACCGGCAGCAGGAGCTACAGGGCATGCAACCTGCCAGTCATATATGGAGGTAGAAGTAAGGAAATGGCAAACAGCATCACTGGCATTAAGCTGATTAAGTACACAGAATCCTCTCTAGATTACTACTGACGACTACTAAACTTTCCACAAAGTTTATCATCCCTTTAGGGAGAAACATCAGCTCTTTAGGCAGCAAAAGGGAGAGGAAGAGAACCCTTAATCTTCCAACAAACAAGAATTAGGGATATTCTGTCCCACTAACAAAGGGTTAAGTAGTGCTCCTTCTTTTCCATCAAATTATTTTCCAGTGTTTTGAAATAAGCAGAACCCATTCACTACAGAGAGAAATGCCAATTACGTATTTTTTGTGAAGTATCTTGAAGGCAGCAGGCAGATCATCACAACTCCAGCAGAGCAGCTCCCATGATTAAGAAGTGAAGAAGAGGAAAAGACTGTTCTTGGTTTCAGTTTCAGCCCCAGAAAGAAATGCTCAAATCTGTTAAAGGCAGTTGCTCACAGCCTAAACTGACAGAATTTGACTCCGTCCTGGGGCTGCATTTCCAGAGGACTTGGCAGGCACATGGGTTGCCCTTATATTGAAATCCAAAACCTTGTGCTCCAGCCTGCATTGTGCCATCCAGATTCAGGCAATAAGAACAGTGTGCATCTATGCCAGCCTGCTCCTTTTGCAGGCCACGCACATAAGTAAATCTGAAAGGACTATTCAGTTCCTTTAGCAGTGCCTCACATAAGATGTAGCTAATGAGCCACTTAACCAACAACTAGCTGCCATTAAAACCCAAGCTGTCATTAACACTGTATCTATATGAAAAGGCAGGATAAAAATTTTAGATCTCTAAAAATGTCCAATTTATAATAGTTCCTCTTGCATATCACCTTGTTAAGTTTGTTTTGTATAGCTCCAGAAACCTGAGTTTAGTATTTCAAAGGCTGTTTTTTCCACTGAATTCACTAGCAAAAAACCCCAAAGTCACAGTTAGACTGCCTCAGAGTGATGTCCTGCATGGGTAAACTATTCAGTCTTGCAAGCATAACTTCAGTATGTCAGCATTTCAGGTGTTCCCCTGAAGGGATGTACTTAATCATCAGTTCTTTCCAAATACAGATAAAGTGACAGATCAACGTTCAAACCCGTTCTGGTGCATTATTTCACCATAACAAACAAACTCAGCAGAGATGCAAAAACAACTCTTGCAGTTCTTGAAAATGTCTATCAGTTGATCCCAGCTCATGCACATTCTGACGGTAGGCCATCTGTTTCTGATGCAGATTTTTGCCATTGTGTTGCACTCTTATTTTCTTTCATTTCCTCCATCTTCTTTGACAGCAAGTCTACCCGACAATGCAACTCCATTAGCTTGTCTTTCATCTAGGAAAAAAAGAGAAATAAGAGTATTAAAACCAGTGAAAAATGTCCTAACACTGGATCTTTGAATGATCTGCATTGCACTTTCAGTGGCTAAAGAGCAGCTCACTTTAAAGATGGAAAAATACATAGTAGGCTTGAATCTCTATACTGCATGTGTAGTACAGGCAAAACCAGCACGCAAACCACAGGTCTGCGCTACAAACTGGAGATGGATGAATGTGTGCCAGCATCAGCCCCTCCAGCCACATATGGAAATACTCTGTTCAAGGAGATTGAGTTGCTGGAGTTTTACTATAATCAATCTGATCTTTCCTAGATAACTCATTACAAGTAACAGTGTAGCCAGAGACCTTCTTTGACAGTATCTGGACAAACTATTATATCATTAGCTTAGGAATACATGTGGACACTTTATTTCTCAAAAAGCAAAGGCCAGATTCTTGAGCTTGTTCAAGTCAACAAGCAAACTCTCTACAGTCACATAATTTGTGTTTGCAATGAAGTACTATCATTTTTTTTCTTCAGAAAATAGCATCTTGACTTTAGAAGTTTTTGGATCAGGTTTTTGCATTTTAGTCTCACTTGACTGTAAAAACACTAAGATCTTATGGACACTGGAAGATGACTTTAAAGAGGACAAAAATATCACAGGCCCATTACAAGAGAAACTATCAAAAAAACCCTGCAAAAAAGTAAGGAAAAAGTAAGCACATAAACTGGGTACGCTGGCTATCTCCAACACACCATAACTTTATTTGTGCTATGGGACAGACAATTTACTAAGATAACAACTAACCAAGTTACAAGAACGTCCAATTTAAACACCAAAGAAAGAGGGAGGTCCTAGTGCTGTGTCTGAAACTCCCAAGCACTGCCATGCTGTTTTGAGCTTACACAGACACAAATATAACTTTGCAAGAATCCTTTTCAAATTAACAGATTACTATTTTTTAAATTCCTCAACAATGACAACACAAGTAGTAATACTTAGGCAAAGTCTGTATAAATGATTCTTGGGTGTTTTTAAGGTATAAGAGGTAAAAGAATAAACTTTTACCAGAAATTTAGCTAGAACTGGATGTTTTGCAGATTAGATGTCTTAGAAAATGTTCCACATCTCACACGTTGAGTGAGCCACTGTAATATGTCAGCATTTTCTCAATCTTATACACTTAAAAAATCAGTAATTGTATCCATATTTTTGAACTAATACCCCAAATTACCAGCAATTTAAAAATATTTTCCATTAATGTAGAAACCTTACTTCCTTCATCTGTTCCTGTAAGGTCACAGCAGGAAAATCTACCTTAGAAGCTTCTACAACCATTTGGGTTTCTAAGAGATAACTGGAAAACAAAAGGGGATAGGGAAAAAAACCACAAGAAAAACAGTTAAAACCCTCATAGTTACATTCATTGTTTAGACAGATTATGTAAGATGATTTTAAAGCAGATACAAAGTTGTTGCCAAAAGTAATCAACAATTATGAAAATATGAAAAACCTAACAGTGGTTTTACTTCGAGATTTAAAGATCCTCTCATCACTAGCTGTAAGTAATTAACAGTTTCTGTAGTCAAGTCCTCAACTTAGCACTTGGATACCTTACATTAGCTAAGCAAATCTGGAACTGACGGAGATTTCAGTATGGTGCTCAACTAAATTTAAACCCTTATATTACATGAGGCCACTCAGGAAGTGAAAGGCAAATCAAATGGATTCACTCCACACAAACAATTTAGACATCAAGAATATTAAAATCCCACACCAACGCACTCACAAAAATGTAAAGCCACCTTTGATAGCTGTAGACCAGTAGTGCAGTAGCTTACAAACACCTGGGAACTCACTGACTGTAGGAATGCAGTGTACTCACCAGAGGATTTTGTCCTTGAAGAAACAGAACAAGCCTCGGAGAGAGGCCAGGTCACTGTTGGCAGAATAAAGGATGAAGCCCACATCCAAGCCACATGACCGACAGGATAATGAATTGTAAGCACTAAAAGGAAAAAGGGAAAAATGTCCTTAAACAGAAGCTTTTGAAACTACAGATGCTACAAGCTTGTCAGATGACATCAAATCTTCATTTCTATTAGGACAATGTGACCTAATAATGTTTTCTCCTTAAAGAAATCATTCATACAGGAAGAACATGAACATAAGAAGAAGTTCATGAAAGAACATAAGTTGGGCATGTTGTGCAAGAAGTAATCTCTCTAATAAGTGAAGCTGCAACTAAGGAAGAAAATACATGTTTTGTTTTCACAGAGTGGTTTAGGCTATACTACTCAAACATGATTTAACCGATAAAACAATGCGTGCATCATGTCACAGATGTGAAATTTCCTCCTGATACAACAGATTATTGCCTCATGCAGAGAGGAGGGGTGGGAAATGTAGACAAAAAAAAAAAGAGGAATTCTTATATTTAAAAATTTATCAGTCCTTATAGTTTGTAAAACAGCCTTTAAACACCTTTTAAACGAGGTACTGGTTCTGTAAGGCTATCAGACCAGTCCCTGAGTTACCAAACCTGTTGTTAACTGTGGGCTCATGAATGGAGCAGCAGAATTTATTAGTTTCAGCATTAAGAAACAAGAAACAACAATCCCCACAATAAAAATAAACAATTAAAAAACCTCAACAAAACAAAACAACGCGAAACACCACCAAACTAAACACAACCCAGACATGCTTTAATTCAGGTAATAGACGTTTTAGGGAAGGAAATAAACAGATGTGAAGGCCAGGCCGTCTTTCACTGCATTGCTCAAATGTTCCTTCCCACCTACTAAGGTTAGAGCAGCACTTCTCATTTTGACAGAAGTGAAAGCTACATCCCTGCTAAAGGTACATCCACCCGAAGTGGTGAAGCAGAGGTACAGAAAGCTCTTGGGAGTTTGCCAAGCCCCTCAGAACCGCCCGGGTCCCGGCCTTGCCAGAGCCCGGCTTTGCCCGCCCGATGTACCGCGGCGGTGCGGGACCAAGAGCGAGGACTAGGGAGACACGCACCATCCCTGGAGCGGTGCCTCGAGGCCAAGGAAGAGGAAATCATCCCAGATCACATCGCTGCTGACTTCTGAGGGGAGAGAGAGAGAGAGAGAAGCGCTGCAGCCGGAGCCTCCGGACCAACCCCAGCCCGGCCGACGCCGGTCGGAGACCTGTCTGGTGCAGCGGCGTGTCCCCTCCCACCCAGGGCAGCGGCGTGTCCTCCCCCCTGGCCCGGGGCAGCGCGGGTGCGGCACCCCCCGCCCCGACGAGGCACTGACTGAAGCAGACGAGGAAGCCGTGCTGCGGCGCTCCAGGCAAGCACAGCTGCAGCGAGTCCCCCAGCACCGTCCAGCAGCCGCGGCAGTGGAATACGGCGCAGTGCTCTGGCAGCACACCCTGCCGCCGCGGCGGGGACGCCGGCTCCGCGGCCGGCGACAACGGCGGCGACGACTCCGG
>VWZD01004966.1:78249-100227 GCA_013396695.1 Sakesphorus luctuosus | reverse complement strand
GGAGGCACCGGGCAGGGGAGGCTGCCCCGCCTCTCCCCCAACCCGGGCGGCCCCGCTGCTCCTTCCTCGCCGGTATCCCCGCGCTGTTCCCCCCCAATGCGGATAGGTGTGGAGTGGGTTGATTTGTTTACCACTTGGAGTCAGAGGTGCCGTGACAAAAGCGTGCCTGACGGAAGGGGGAGCGGTGTGCGCGTTTCCCAGCCGCGGCCAGGGATGACAAATTTAAGAGCGCCCCGATCTCTCGTCTGGAGCTGCAGCTGTATGCGTGACAGACACGGTGTGGCCTGTCCTGGCAGGCGCTGTCAGCAACGGCAACAGTCATAAAGCCTTAAAGAAGATTTCCCCCCCTTCCCTGACGAAAGGAACTCGTTGTCCTGACAGAATTAAGAATTTTTTCTGAAGTCTTAGTTTTGGGGTATTTTGCTCTTAAACTTCTAGTAAGAGTTTGGTTTTATGCTGACCTTTCAAGCTAAGACTCTTAGTCTATCATAGCCTGAATTATCAACGGCGTGTTTTTGTTGTTACGTTATTGCTGTTTCTGCTGAATGTATGCCGGGGCAAAAAGAATGCTTTGTATGTAATATGGACAAAACAGAACTTATTGCAGAAATTGGATACAATTTTAATTCGTGTTCAGCTGCGTATTGTTGCTTAAAACAGCCTGTTTCATTCATCCTTGAGCAACTAGCTTGTCTGGAAATCAAACATACCGAAAGAAACCTAGTCAGGGAACTTTGCCTTTGTGCTTCTGTGAAGAATATGCTCCTTATTTATCTGGCCTTACACACCTCTTCTAATTTTACTGCCTCGAATGAAGCCCTAGATGCCTGATTCCATTGAATTCAGGAAATACTTTGTGTGTTGAAACCATTTATAGGATAGTGGTTATGTTTATCCAGTTTTTTTTTCCATGACTTAATGGACTGTTTGGTTCATACGTTGCTTTGATTTCTCTCTAGGGAGATAAACTGCTGGAATCACTGAAGCAACATTTTAAAGAAGCAGAACAAGAAAATATGGTAATGGGTGATAAATTAGCCATTGTTTTTAAGAGATAAAAACTTAAATTTGTAACCAGTAGGATAGGGTGTGTGCTGATGGGTGGTTTTGACCATGATGTGAACTGTAATAGATTCTTAGTGCCCTTAGTTTAAAGTAGTCACATACTGATAGAAACAGATATGCTGATGTTAGTTTTGAAGTGGCCTCCTATATAACCCAAAGTGGATTTCCTTTTCAGCTGCAAAAATTAACCATGTATTTTTTAGCATCAGTACAAAATTATTCTCTGTGAACACTAACACTTAATTTCCATTGAACAAATCTTAATTCCTTCCTGTTCAGCTCCAGACACTAATCAGTACCAAATATAAAAACATTTTATTCATCTTGCATGCCTAGATGAAGGGGTCTAGATACTAATTAGAAAGCATTTTGCATCTCCTACCATTTACTTACACTAATGCTATAATGAAGGTGATACAGTTGTGGTATTTCATTTATTCATTGCTTAACCTATTTTCCTAACTTTTAAGTTTTTTTTAAGCTGAATTATTTCGTTGGGTGTGGTGTTTTTTGTTTTTAATAACAAGGAATTTGGTATCTGCTTTTTCTAAAATATATCTCCCTTTAAGGGCTTCCTTCAAAAAATCTTAAAAGTATTGAGGGACTGGTGTAATCCTTGTCAGCTTTTTAACATTTTTTTTTGGTGAAGAGCATTCCACAAATGTACAAATAAATCTGGGAGGGTGGTGGCATTGTGCGAGTTAGATTTCAACTATGAACTATTAGGCTTTTATAATCTTACTAAAATGCAGTATAATAATCATAGAAATTATTTTTAAAGTCCTCAAACAATGAGCTTTGATGTTTAGGGAAATGCAGATATTGCCACTTTTGTGATTACTATGCTGCTAAATGGCATGCTACTGTTTTTCCTCTGTGAAATACTTTTTCCAATAATAAAATGAAACTGTCCCTGGAGTATCTAATTTATGTTTGTGCCAGATACCTTCCTCATTATAGTATTTTTCTGCTACAGGATCCTGAAAAGAGTGCATCTGCTTCCATCAAATTGCATGAACCAAGTAATCAGGAGGAAATTACATCTGATTCAATGTGTTTTATTACAAAAAGATGTAGCAAAGAAAAGAAAATAACCAGAAAAAAGAGGAACTTCCATGAGGAAATAAATACCAGTGAAGACAGCCCACTTCTTTCTGATGAGAAACAGGTGATTTGTACTGCTTTGTTTTGTGTCCCCCCTTCCTCTCAGCCTGGTTTAAACGTACGTTATTTCTTTTCTACCGCTGTTTATAGATGGCATACATTTTTATATATGTGTGTGTGTAGGTACACACAAGAATTTCATATCCAGTGTTACAGTATTGGTCTTCTGTACTTTCTAGCACTGACTTTTGTCTGTCCTCACTATGTGCTATTCCATAATAAACAGACATTACTTGCTAGTCATTGCTTCAAGGAAATAAATTCCTCTAAGAAATATGTAATTCTTAACACTTTATCTGGGTGTCAAAGTACTTTCACCTAGTTCATCATAGTATTCTGATTATTAAGCTACTTTCAGAATTCATCTAAAAATAAGGCTGTCCTCACTCTTTCAATACAGAAAAAATAATCAGAAGCTGCACGATTGCCTAAACTTCACAATTTTTTTTTGTTGTGAAGGTTGTATGACTGAGGTAGAGCAAGTTTCAAGGTGAGATGGAGGTTGGATTCTGTTTCGGTAGTTATAAGGAGTGGGTAAACTAAGGTCTGTCTCAAAGACTTCTCCCTCCTCTACCTCAGTAAATAAGGAGATGAGGAGTGTTAGTCTGTTCGTGTTAGAGAATTGTACAGTAACCAAAGCTATAACAGTGAAAAGCAACATACCCAGTGAATTTTTATTTGCAAATACTTAACTTTCGTCAATAAAGGCAGTTTTATAGTAAAATGTTAGAGCTGTGCAGGTGAAAGCTTTCCAAGGTATCTGTGAAGTAACAGGGTAAGTATTTTACAGGTTAATTCAGCTTGGATTTTAGAAAATCTCTTGCTCATTCTCCCAACCAAAGCAGATTCAACTGTAAGTTAGACCACAGTGCTTAAGGCTCCTCCTAATCTAGTACTGAAAAACCCTGAGGATCAAGGCTATGCAACTCTCTGGGAAACCTGTTCCACTAATTCACTCTTGAGAACAACAGCATTTCTTTGGAACAGAAAGGAACAAATAGTTGGAGCAAACTGTGTAAAGGAAGTATATTTAAATTGCAGGTGCATTTTGAAATGAAAGAGAATGAAGTGCCTCAGGGTGAGCATGCAAAGGCACAGAAGGTGTTCCAAAACACCAAACAAGTAACTGAAAAGAGAACTATTGAGAATGCAGGCATGGATACTGGGCAGAAGAAACAACTGGAGAAGATTTCTACTCTAAACAAGGGAGATGAATGTAAGTAGAAAATGGAAAAAAGTAAGTTAAATAATTTGTACTACTTAAAATAACCAAAAAGTACATTTTACTTTGCAAAGATTTCTGTGGCATGTATGGTGATCAGTACCTCATTTGGGCAAAAGGTATTTCTTTTTCCATTATCAGCATTTAAAAAACGCAGATCAAGAAGGCCTGTGAATTTAAAGCTGGTTTTGCTTACCACAAGCACAGTTCTCTTTTTAACTTCCCCTGTAAAATACCGTATAGTCATAAGGTAATGACTTAATTTGACTGTAAGATTCATGCTAGGCTTGTAGCTTTTCAAGACATGCTATTACTGACAAACCTATTAAAGCACTTTGGAGAGACTTAGGAAATATCTATTGCAGCTCTTGTTTTTGTTTCTCAAAACTAAAACCATTGTGATGACTTAAAATGTTTCCCAGGAGTTGTAATGATTTTGTCTAATCTTACCGTACCAGGTGATGCTCATCATGCACAAGGGAGGATCCCTTTACCTGTAGGCCGTGCATCCAGGTCTGCAAAAACAGGGGCGAAAGCTACGACACCAAGTAAGATAACCTACCTTCTTTAGAAATAGATGTGTTTTGTACAAAGGGAGACTTAGATTTTTACGACTCAAATTTCTATTTCTGATCAAAGAAGAGAATATCCTCTCTTTAAAAAATCAAAGAAGTTTCCCAAAGGTTGCATTTTAAGGTATATATTCCAACTTTTAAATCCATGTTAGTAAATAACAGGCATGTATGTCATAAAACTGGTTTGTCGAACATTTTGAAGTCCTTCAGATAGAATAGTTGCATTAATGATTTTCAAAGAGCAGTAAGACATGCTGTTACTCCTACTTGTTTAGTTTTCACTGTATAAGTATTATTGTTGTGCATTAGCTCATTTTCCTCACTTAACATTCATTCATGAATTTAAAATTTAGAAGTACTTACTGTTTTCTTTAACAGCAGAGTTTGGGGGTTAGGTTAGATGATCTTTAAAGGTCCCTTTCAAACAAAACCATTCTATGATTCTGTAATTCTCCAGAGCACACACCAGTTAACTGGTCATGTAGCTGTTGAAATGGATTCTTTTCCATACTGTTTAGTTAGCTATGTATGCAGTCTTTAATTACAAGGATACTTTTTCTTTGAGGCCATAACAATAGATGTTGCAAAATTCTCCTGTTAAGTATTAAAGTTCCTTAGAGCATATCAGATCTATGAGTCTTCTTTCTTAGACTTCAAAAAGTTGCACGAGGCTCTCTTCAAGAACATGGAATCTATTGCTGATCACATGGAGAGGAAAAAAAAAAGGAATGGAAACTGCAGTAGTTCTCTCAGCACAGTCAAGGTAAGCGATAACAGAGGAAGACATCCATTGTTCCCATCTCCATTTATTTCCAGGGCCTCTTTGTAAAAGTCCTGTAGAGTTTCTAGAGCAGTAAGTAGCTGGTCATGTGAACACGCAGTGGGATGTTATGATGAATGAAATTCCATGCAGTGCCATATAACTAGTTATATGTAGTTATTTTTATATAAGTAATTTAAGTTTTTATATAGTAACTGTGTAGTTATAGGAACCAACAAATAACTTGTCTGTTTTGAGTTAAAATAACTATGTCACAACTACATTTGTGAAAGATCTCCTGGAGTTTTTGAACTGCTGTGAAACTTAGCCCCTCCTCCCCTTAGTTATCTTTTAAAGAGCAGGAATTAAATATTAATTTCCTCTTTTGTGCCTTAAAGAACTGTTGTCCAATAGCTGCATATGACTCTTAAGTGTCCTTGACGCTCAGTTTTTATATTTTAACCCATGCATGGATTGAAACTGCTAATAGGGCCTCTTGCAAAGTGTGGCAGATCTTAGGAAAGTGACAGTAATGTATCAATGAATATATGAATGAATATGTCAATGGACATAGAATTGTTCAGGTGGGAAATGACCTTTAAGGTCGTCGAGTCCAACCATTATCCAAGCACTGCCAGGTCCTGAATACCTCATTTCTTTTCTTTGGCATACCTATATCAATGTATTCAAGACAGATTACTATTGGCAAGTGCTGACCAAAAATTCAAATCCCTTAGAATCACCAGAAAAAGGCACTACATTTAACAGTTCTAAGGTACGTGTTTTCAGATCAAGAGCTGTTTAGAAACAATAAAACTAAATACGCTTTTAAAAAAATAAAAGAGAAAAAACTGAGGAGACCATATGCTTCTGATTCACTGTGCATTTTCTCTTCCTTTTGGCTGATTTTCAGAAAAGCTTTTAGCAGTCTGGTAACTCATTTGCTTTTTTCTAGAAACGAACCAGTGGCAAAACATTTTTGTTCAGCCCAAATCCAGAAAGAGGCAGATTCTCTACCACCTACACTCCTGTTAACCTCCGACGCTCACCACGGAGTTCCCTGAACTCTGCTAATCGGAGTATTTTATCTCAGAAATCTTCATTTAATCCTTCTGTCCTCTCAACATCCAAAATGAATGTCAGGTAAAAAGAACAAAACAAAACTAACAGCAAGCCATTTGATTCGATACACATGAAATAGTCAACACTAACTGTCAACTTACTGCATTATTTCTATTCCAAACATAAACTGTGCAAGACTGATTCTGATTACTAACCTTTAGCTTAGCATTATGGCTGGTTTAAGCCTTTCTGTGCTGTTACTGTCTTCATGCTTCATTTTTGTCTGTTGATAGAGGCATCTTGTATCTCAACATCCATTTTGTTAAACCACGCAAGCAAATTACATTTCTGCTTTTACTGTGTTAGGTTTTCCATTTTGTCAGGCAACCTAATAGTCTCTGTTATATCTGAATTAACTTATGTTTGAGATTTCTTAACCAGAACTGTATTAAATATTTCACATGAGTCTTGCAATGGACTCATCCTTAAGGGGTTTTAGCTACTCTTCCTTTGGTCCTCTCTTTCTCTTTCCCCTCAGTGTCACAGCAGGGGTTGTCTTGTGATTGAAACCAGATTGTTTCTATCAGATGGGAACTAAGTTGACACTAGAAAGTCATGAGGAATTGCTAAAGGAATGAACTCATACTCACTGCTATTATCTCATTTTCTTTTAAAACATCATGTGTATGTCATTATTCCTCCACAGTAATCTAATTCCCTACTGATGTTTATTTCATGAACTTCTGTTATCTGAAAAACTGATAAAATTAACTGAAGTCTTCATCAAGAAGCCTTTTAAAAGAAAGAAGCAAAAGGACAGTCCTTATGGTATTCTACTGACAAATGTCTTTTATTGGTTTTCTTTCTAGTGAGTCCTTGCCTGTGCTATTCCTTCATTGGTTTCTAACTATTACACTGATTCTGACTTGAATCAGTTTACTAAACTTTCCATGGTGACTGAAGTTCTGATTAAACATTCTCCCTCCCCTCCCAAATACATACTTGTTCTCAAGTCTTGGTTGTGTTACTTATCATTTCTCTCATAACCTTTACTTTTCAACTTTTTCATGCCAAGGTTATAGCTGCAGGGGCTTTTTGTCCCTCAAGAATGTGTGTAGGGTTGTTATTGTGAAGTCAAATGATGCAACTTCTACTATTGATATCTGATAATATATTATTGTGACTTTGGAATGCAGGATTTTTGCTGTTCAACGGTCAAAATCAAGCCTATAAACTTACTAGCTGTGTTTCTACTTTAGAAGTCCTCTTTTTGATTTCAGTAATTGACAACAAATGGAAGAACTACCTATCCTGCCTCCAGCAGTATCCCATTGGATGATCTTTGTCTCCACTGCAGCCCTCACTGATTCTTAGCAATATGTAAACCTAAATACTTTTATAATTTGCTTCTATTCCATCAGTCCAAAGATGCACTGAGGGGGATGTTGCAAGCTGTACTTCATGATAAACTTGCTAGTCCACAAAACAGCCTTCTTCAACATTTACTCACTGCCTTTCCAAATCTTGCAGGCTTTTAGCTTATTCTTGGTGCCTTCTTGATAAGGTATTACTTGATGCAAGATTTTGAATTTTCTTTCCTGTGTTTATCTATATATACACATTAAAAATGTGTATACACACATACACATGCACGTGCTGTACATATATTGGTATGCAGGTAACTCGTGTATTTTGACTAAAATTTCAAGCTTCTTTATCTTGTAGGTCTTTGAGTTCTAGTGTTCTGTTAGTTAATAATCTTTCAGGTTTTTCTTAATTTGAATTTTAAAACTAACAATAGTGACGTGTAATGCTTTTATTACAGAATCCAAATGTAAAATGGATCATATCTGTTGGTGAAGAAATATACTGTCTTATTGCATCCAAACACATTTGCTCTCCAAAACAACAAGAAAGGGAGTTCTTTGTCATTACTAATATCCCTTACTGTTATTGATGATGGCTAATAACTTGAAAACTTATACCAGCAAAGCATTTTAGTGCAGTTGAAGCATGAGCTGTGAACATCTTATAATAAATGGTAGCACTTTCTACCTGTAAGGAAAGCAGAATGCAGAACCTTCTGTATTCTGGCACACTGCTGACATTCCTTGTAGGTGACTAAATTTGTCTTCATATTTCTAATTATTTTCAGGTTCTCAGAAGCCACAAAAGATAATGAGCACAAACGCTCTCTTACCAAGACTCCATCTAGAATGTCTCCACACATGCAGGAGATCTGCACACCTGACACTCAGAAGAGCTCCAAACTAAGTCAGAAAAACAGCAAGGGAAATGGAAGAAATAATGATCTGACTGCACCAAAGGGTAAAGTGGATGGTGAATATTTGGCTCTTTCAAATCAAGACTTTAGTCTTGGTGACTTATATAAATTTTAATAACCAAATTAATTTAATTCTCTGATTTATAAGTGATCCTTTAGAAACTGCAGTCTAGAGCATAAGTATAAGAGATTAGGAAACACAGTTTGCTCAGAAGGATTAGAAAAACACATGAAGCCGTATATGCTCTTGCATAGTATAATCATAGCAAAATGGCTAGTACTCTGCAACTCATGCCCTCTCCAGGCCTGGAAACTCCGTATTTCAACTTCAAATAAGCTGTATTTGGGCAATTCTATCATTAGAGGTAGCAGACTTTAGCATGTAATGGCTCTTTGGTCTTCATAACTGTAAAGTGGTCTCAGGGGCGCTTGCCAACTTTGTGCGTACAATGTTGCTCTTTGCGCTATAATTATGACATTGTGTTGCCTTTTGTAGTTATCACCCCCTTCAAGTTTGGAGCTCAATCCACAGAACCCACAAGCACAAAGAAGACATTTGATCTCAAAGCAAGTCTCTCAAGGCCACTTCGGTATCAGCCACATAAAGGTACTGTGATCCTGTGCAGCTTGTGTTGGTCACACCCCTTATACTCAGCTGCTCATCCAGGGAGGCATTGACACAAATTGTGATAGCAAAGTTTAAAGTCTCTTTTTCTCGTCCCTTTTCATTTTTCACTGGATTCCCCAACAGTCTGTGGACTGATGTTAAATTTCTACGTAATATGTTTCAAAAGCCTGCCTACTGAAGATTATTATGACTAAAAGCCCATAAATACAAGAATAAATGTCCTTGTGTTCCACTGAATGATGTTATGTACAGGAAATAGTAAACATTCCTTATATAATGCCTTTTTTTAAATTGCATTGTTTGAAAAGCTGAGTTTTGTGTGGTGAGTTCTACTTCCAAGCAGTCACCTGTTAGTGCTTTTAGAAGGACTATTTGTAAAGGGAATGGGCTTGTGAAACTTATAATACAGCTTGAAAAGTCTCTCTTTTTGCCCCTACATTGTAGGACGACTAAAACCATGGGGGGAATGTAAAGAAAACACTGTCCTCAGTAAGTCTGGTGGCAGCAGTATCTCTTCACGTAAGAAAGATTACAAACAGCCACATCTCCAGACAAGGTTAGTACATCACTAGTCTTTTTATAAATAGTGTTACCTGAAATAATAATGACTCATTCTTCTTGGGATTTAAATAAGCAGTGCAGGAAAGTAACTTTTATATTAAACCTATTTTTCTTTCCAATTACTGTTCAGAATCAGGAATGCCAATAAGGGTGGTTGCTTGGGGTTTGTTAGACTTTTTTTTCATTCAGAGGTATCAGTTCTAGAGTTTGGAGATTTACCTTCACCTTGGAAGAAGCTGTGCATATTGACATGTTGCTACCTTGAGTGTTAGACTTGTATGTCTAAGCAGAAGTATTTGCCCGAATGTCTGGGTTCAGTCCAAAATGGCACTGTTCTCTTTGCCTATGGCAAATGCAGCACACTGATTAAAGAGGTGTTTAAGTCCTGGTTAGCTTCAAATTCCTTTGGTTGCCTGTGTCTCTACCTTTAATATAACTTGATATTGTCCATCTCTCTTCTTTTTCCCCTTTAGGGAAGAAAGGCGTGAGAAACATGAACAAGAGAGAAAGAAGAAAAAGGCTCAGGTTCTTGAAAACCGCAGAGGAGTATCTGTGTTAGGATGAATACGAAGTATCTAAGAAATCACTGTAAATACTGTTCCTGTCATGTAAATATTTGTGCTGTTTGTATATGGTTTAGGTTGCTATTAGCTAGTGGAAATTAATGAGACCTTGTAGTGTATCTAATATTTCTGTGCTTAACTTCTCCAAGGAGATGAGAGTTCTGAAGTTTAAAGAGCTTAGAACTCTTCTCTTGTTCCTTTATAACGTTTTCATTGTTCCTTTATAATGTTTTCATTTAACTAGTTTTCACTAAAACATGTTAGAGAAGAACATGTTAAGTGTAAAATAAAGATTCATACATTTGTTGCCCACTGGAATGCAGGCTTTGGATAGCAAGCGTCAAAATGTTCCACTGGTAAACTACAGGAATTGGAGATACATGTTCTCCAGATCAGTCCCTAAATTCCCTAACAGTTACAGCAATAATTCACCATTTCTATTTGTATGCTTATGACATAGTAGGGTAACGGTCGCTGACTGAGAGGGGACGGCACCCAAGCACACACTGCACTCTGCGAGAGGGGAAACAAAGAATCAATTTATTAAAGAGAGGGATGACCTATAAAGGGTTGGTTAGGGAAGATACTTGAAACTGGGTAGAAACTTAAAGGGAATGGGATGAGAGTGAGTCGACAACCATTAAACATCCAATACGAACAGAGTCTCGGAAAGAGGAGGGAGGTCTGAGGGGAAGGATTTGGAACTTGGACATGACTGAGCGAGGGTAGGAGCAGAGTGGACAACTGACAACTAGACAGGCAATGGGAAAACACTCGTCAAATGACAAGGCAACTACATGGGAGGGGAATGAATGTGGGGAATGGACAGAAAACTGTTTGAACCTAACACTCATACAAAATCTTCTGTAACTTTTAACATTTAAACTTCAAGTGTTTCAAGTCCAGTGTCAATTTCTATTTTTATCGGCTCTTCTTGATTCTCATATATCCGCTGCTGATAATATTCTTTCCATTCTTCATATGTTATTCATTTTCCCCCATTTCCGAATTTTGTGTATTCTAAGACAGGTTATGCATTTTCTCTTTGTGAGAATGACGAAGGGCTTTGGGGCAGGAACTACCATCTTGGGTCTGTGTGGGTGGGCAGGGCACTCGTGACAATGGCGAAAATACGTTTTCTTGCTCTTTTCCTTTTGAGAGAGAAGAAAAAAAATGCAACTTCTCTGGAAAACTAAAAGCATACAGCATAACTATAAGCTACCTTATTTTAAAAAATGTCACAACTGAGCATTTACAAATTACCAGTAGAATACCTTGAGCAGTCTCCTAGTTTGGCAGCTGGAACCAGTTTATCACTGTGTAGGTGTGACCAGTGTTATGTATTCTCCACCTTCTGTGTCATTTCTCATGAACTGTTAACAATGGACCATTTGCAGCAGCTGCCCAGGGCACATCTGACCCCACAAGATGTGAGCAGGGTGTTAAAAAAGCCTGTGAGATGGGAGATGTGATAACTCCCCTCCAGAGAGTCATCAGTACCTCCACACCCAGCCTGAGGGGTCATGTATGCTAATGGGCCATCAACAATTCCAAAAATTTCCCATGACTCACAGAGTTAAATCACCCATTGTGGAATTCCCTGCCCTGGGAGAGGTACTGGGCATTCCCACCTGAACCTGAGGGTATATAATCCTGGGGTTTGGGGATTTCTGGAACCACTTGTCAGATCCAGAGGAGGAACCTTGACTGGACTGTGACCACCACTCTTCACTAGACTGTGCCTGTCATGCGCACCAACAGGTTTTTCCCTTCCTTTTACTTTGGACTCAGGGGAACCACAGTGGGGGTCTCAGCACAGGGGCTAATGAACACCATTCTGTTTTGTGATCTGGGGTGCTGGGTTTTGTGGGTCATTTCTCTTTGTAACATTGCCTTTATTGTAATATTTTTATTCAATTGTAACTCTGGCTTATAATCTCTTTTGTGTTGGGTTCACTTCTCCTGCCAGTTTACCTTTAAACCAGCACATCTTTTGGCACCCAATGTGAGGCCAGGAGAGAGAAGTCAGAACCATAATTTCATTTTAACCATTTGTGTATTTGGACACAGATTCTACCTGATTAGCATGTTGCTTGATGTATTCATGTGGATGTTGTATCTGAATCTGTTTTCATATTTCCACGTATGGGGAACTATTGGCCTATTTTGATGCTCTCATTAAGACGAGGGAGAGGGATCAAAATTGCGCTATTAGTATACTATGTGTATGTTGTTATAACATTAGAGGCAGTGAGTTTCATTGTGAATGTATATTCAGTCTTGTTTGCCTGTCCTGGTTTGGCTCTCACTAAAAATAGCACCAGCCTGTGTGGGGAACAGGGGGGGATGGTTATCTCGACCCTTTCACTTCCTTCTCACCCTTCAGAGGGTGAGAACCACACCCTCTACAACAGTCTTTGAGAATACTGAATTTCCTTTTGATGTTAGGGATGGCATAATTGTGGTGTTAGTGTTGCTTTCTCTTGTCTGTACCATCTACAACATGCTTATGGGCAGAACAGGGCCTTCTAGGGAGGTTTCCTGGAAACCTGCCCTGGGAGTGGATAATGCTGAGTGACACGGGAAGTGGGTGGACATGGGCCAGTATTTGGAGAGTTTCTCTCCTCCAATGATCTGGAAATTCATCCCTGAACAACTGCAGGGCCCTGTTAGAATAATAAGCCATGTGAAAGGGAAATGCTCTGGCAGGTCCAGAGGTGGGCAGCTCCCAGCAACCTGCTGGGCCCTGGCCACTGCCTACCAGACACTGCTTGGTGTGGTACAGCACCATCTGGAGGAGAAGAAAAGGAGCAAATCCACAGGCACCATGTCCACCCAAACCACGGCTGAGCCAGAGGGAAAATGAAATACACCAGAGCTGCTTTTGGCTAAAAGTGTGATCTACTCTGCCCTGTCATGGTGATAATGAAGCCAAGCTGTGCCTCCCCAGGGAATAGACAGTGCTGGGAATTTCCCCCCCAACCCTCCCTTGGAGCATTACTTCTCTGCAACAACCTTAGCTCTGTCATGCTGTAGGATTACCCTCAAGAATGCAAAAGGGAAAGCCAAGCCTGCTGCATAGCTACTGTTTCAATCTTGGCAGTGAAGGATTTTCCTTTTTTTAGCTATCCAGAGGAGCCAGAGCTAAAGGTTGAAATACTTTTGCCTTTTCCTCTTCTGGTGGTGCTCTGTAAATTTCAGCAGCTGAGTCACACTTAAGGACCAGTCCTCAGGGCATTAATTCTTATCGTTCTTTTTTCAGTTTAAAACTAGCAGGTGCAAATGTCAACAAACTATATAATGTAGAAAATGAAAGTGTTGTACAAAAAAATAACTACAAGCTCTTGAAGTACTTTTACTTTAGGAAAGGTCAGGACAGAACCCAAAACTTAACCTGGGGAAGAGTTACTACTTTGTAAGAACACATGACAATTCCTCTCAGGCTCTGTACCAGTCCATGTATGTACAGTCTCTCCAGGATTCTGTATTTGGAAGCTCAAAGAGGCTCGTGGTGTTAACACTTCATGCACTTATCTCTTTAATGTTTACAGAGGATCTTCAAGTTGTTATAAGCCATATGTTAAGAAGTATTTGATAAAAATTAACCAAATATCTGAAAAATGTCCCAAAGGACTCCAACCCACCTTACACTGGAGTATTCTTGTCATATGCTTCATAGGCAAATTCTTCCGTATGAGCTCTGTCGTTTAACAGGCCAATAAAATCTATCTCCAGCTGGAATGGACCATCTAATTTATCTCCAATTGTGAATCCAAGGGTACTAATCTAATTAAAAGATATATGCAGTAGAACAGCATTTAATAATGTTACAATAAAACTCAATTGTGCTTTTCACTTCCATATTTTACAAACAAATCATGGTCATCAACTTTATTTGTTCAAAATGCAGCATCATTTCTTAAGGCTTCAACACTTCACTCCCAGATTTTTAATACAGACCCTCCGCTATGAAATGGCTTCACATTTGCCTTTCTTCCTCTGTGGTGAACCCTTGATTTAAAACAGCCTGAGTTTTAACCAACACTGCAATTCTTGTCTTTCAGGGTTTGTGTACAGCCAGTTTCATCTTAATTTGGTTCATAAACACATTTTCATAAAGTCAGTTACAACTCTTCTGTGAGTAGGAAAAAACAAAGATCTAATTAAGAATGGAAGGGATCATTTTAGATTGTCATACACCACGTACAGCGTGAAAGCACTAAAACTGATATTTGAAAAAGCATGAAACTTAATTACTGAGTTTAATAGTAATGCAAGCTTCTTAGCTGGTTAGAATAATGTTTTTAAATATTATAAACTATATATATAAAAAAATAACACTGCTTATTCCTTTCCCCTAATGTTCTCCAGCACTATTCCCATAAAAAAATAGAATTATTCTAACTGCAATAAATTCCATAAAAATCAGTGTGACTCAGGCATGCTTTCTATTAGCCTGTGGCTTGCCCTAAAGCTCCCTCAGGTCTTACACGTTACAAAACACCTTTCAGAGACTCGGCTGTAACAGTTCTCAGAGTAAGTTAAGTCACCAGTTCAGGCCAACTACTGAGCTGCCCTAAAGCCCTGCTACAAGTGCAGGTCTGAGCACAGCTGTGATTTTAAGGACTGCTGTACATTCAGGAAAATAATGCTAAAATGTGTCAGACGAATAATTGTAGGCTGAGTCTAGACATATATTGCAAACATATGCCAAATAAATAATAGAACACAGCTAAATAAATTAAATATATTGACATTCCTCTCTGATCATTCTAATGCTTTAAATGCTGTCCCTTCCCAGCAGCCAGCTCTACAAACAGCTTCTAGGCTTCTGGGGCTCGGAGACTTTTTAAAGCTCCATCTTTACAATTCACATTGTTACAGATGACTACCAGAGTCACCTAAACTCTCTGATCTGAAGAATCTATTCCTCTGCAAAACCTGGATACCTTGGCTGTTTCTTGCCTTTTCATGCTGATTTAACAATTGTTTCCTGCCTTGCGTGGTTCCTAGGAAAACACAGTAGTACCCTGAGGGCCATTCACTTAAGAGTTAAACTCAATGATCCTTATGGATCCCTTCCAACTCTGAATATTCTCTGGGATTCTGTGTGTGACCAAGACAATTTATCAAGATTTCTTAAATTGCCTTCACACCGTTTACTTGATTTTTGGGTTTCTTTGAAATTTGTTTTAAAAATTACACTGCAAGTGCATAATTTTTACTGTGAAATACTATGTATAAGATAACCACGAACAAAAATAAAGTGCAGGATGCTTAGATCAAGTACTACTTTGTCCCTTTAACTCCTAGTAATTATTTTTAAACACCCCATATACAACTTTATGTTTTCATTTACCACTTTGAATGAGTGCATATTCCAAATACCAACAAATTCTTTAGCAGCTATATTTGAACATAGGCTTTTTATAACAAATTTCTCCCATAATGCGTATTTTTTTCTTGTAGCTGATCCACCTTCTTCAGATCATTCATACTTGCTTTCTACAGCCTCAACTTAGTTTTAAAACAGATTGTTTTCATGCTGTCAATCACTGAATTACCCTCAACTTCTTTCCTTTTTTTTTCATTAAGGCAATTAGGAACAGAATGCAGTATCTCAGCTGACTAACACTGATTCAAGTAATGGCCCTTTTATTTTCTCCCCATATATATTTCTAACATTATTTCCCTTTTGGGAGTCACTGGGTATTAAGCTGCCTTCAATTACATACAGGAGGGTCACTGAAATTTCAAAGAAAAAAAAAGATACAGAAACAATTTTTTCCATCATGTCTCCTCTGAATCAGTGAAGTAGCCTACCTTTTGCAGAAATAAAAAAAAATACTCAATACAGTTACTTAGACTAGAAAGCCTGAAAAACCCCCACCAAATAGCCTATAAACAGATCCGTTTACTGTTCACATCAAGGTCACTGATACAGCACATCCTCAGATAGTCTCACAACATGATTTCCTTGGCAGTCTTCAGTATCATAAAGTTTATGTGATACTTTTACTATTTTGGGCAGTACTGTGCCAACCAGCATTTGAGATTGCTTAGTCACTTTGACCATTCCACAAAAAAAGAAAATTTTGTTGTTGAAAAGCTGAGTACCTTGTCAGTTGTTTCTTGGTTATATAAGTCTTAGGGCGGTCCCGTGGTGTAGTGGAGAGCACTCTGGTCTCCAAATCCCAAGGTCGCAAATTTGAGTCTCAGTACGAACCGCCCCCGGCAGTTCAATGCCTCCCTGCCATCCGATCCTGTCACATCTCAGATGCCAAGCAGGGTCAGCCCCGGTCAGTACCGGGTGCTGTGACAGTCCCAAGGACTTCACTCTCACTGTCCAAGCTTGCTCAGCCGTGGCAGATGGACCTTAGGACTTAAACGGTGGGGCCAGTTCTGCACACGCTGTGCCTCACCTAAAAAATCCACTGCGCAGGCTCGGAGGGCACACCCACGTGGGGAGAGCCCTGCCCAAATCTTCGTTCATGAAGATCGGCTGTTATTACTATTATATAAGCCTTAAAATATGTTTGGAGAGCCTGAAGTAAACTGCTATCACAAAATAGGATAATATAAGCGCAATGGCAAGCACACAAGAAAGAACCTTATAAGAAGAAGAGGCCCTTTAATTTCAAATTCAGAAATATTAAAGGATTTTTCCATTGTCTATATCACACTAATATGATCTTAAAGGAAATTCTGAATTTCTTACAGAGCAGTTGTGTGCTCTGCCTTTTCAAATGAAATTTCAGACAGAGAAAACCTATAGAAAACTTGCCTTGTCTAGCCAGATAGGATGCTGGCTATCCTGGACTCTTCCCCGACTGGAGAAAAAGAATTTGGAGAATGGAATCTGACATAAACAAAACAAAACAAGATTTTAGTTACACCAGTATATAAAATAGAAACTTAAGGAAATAAAAATACCTGTTTTAGTATAAGAAATAACACTGCTACATCTGGTACCAGCATTAGTTGGGTAGATAAAACTGGCACAAAGAAATGTGCCAATGTTAACCTTTCAACTGGCCATCCTGTTCTGTGGTGGCTGTAGCCAGCCTGCAGGAGTGTCACCCTGCCAAGACACATTCGGGAGCTGCAGCACAGAAGGTGGCTGTTCACATTGAGAAGATCTCCTTCAAATAATGTGTCAACATAAAAAAGAACCTATTGAAAAGTCTGGCAAGCATGCACAGTGACAGCTCATCTGTACTCAGGCTGGAGATTTCATAGTGCAAACTTCATACTGAGACATCAGTAGTCCAGCAAAGCAGTTCAGAATAATGTAAAAATTACTTTGAATGCAGTGGGAGCAAGAAAGAGGAGGGTTGGCTTGGTGAGGGTGAGAGGAAAATATCCAAGCCAGCAAGGACACACTGACTTTCATCCTCCTGACTCCTCATCTATGAAACATTGGGCTTTTCCCATATGACTGGACAATGGCATTATGAAGCACTCGATGCCAATTCATAAGGATGTGCAAACCTTATCACATTGTCATCAGCCAATTACAAAAGGTCCCCAAGCTGCATCAGAAAAGAGCTGCAACTCACACTTCCTAAAAATATTATTTTGTGTCACAGATTCAAGGGTCACAAATGACAAACCACACCTCTGAGTCTGACTGATTCCAGCAAGGCTGCAGGTAAAGAAAATCCTGTCACAGGGCACAAATCCTACAGTAGCCTACGCCCATTTGTATTTCAGATAAAATGGTTATCACAGAGGATATTATTCTGGTAAGCTTGAATTGCTCTTATCTATCCTATTACTCCAGCAATAGCCAACAGCAGGTGTTTAAATGAACATATAGTGGATGAAATCTTTAATACAATTGACACAGTGTGCCCTCCCACAATCCAATTTTGGGAACTCCCAAGCCAAAGGCACATGTCTATTGTATAACAAAAACACCGAATGGCCAGCAATAGAAACAAAGTATGACCATTGAAAGAATTCCTCTTCCAGTGTTTTGGACAGGACCCCACGACAGTCTGAAAGCCTCATTAGTTCACCTTTATTTCCTCCCAGTATGGGCCTCCTCGGGTGAACATGAAGTAGTTGTAGAGGTCATCCTTTTGATGAGAGAAGTAAGGATCTGTATAAATGTTTACCATCCAAGGTCTGCCATCACCACGGACACGTAAATACAGACTGTTGAAGTTTGACCAATCATAATACTTCTTCCTCCTAAAAGATCCCTACAAATTATTAATAAATAGAATTATTCCTCCTTAGTAAAGGGAAACTTACATTGTGAAGAACAGAGCATTGTTGCATTGATCACTGCCTTCATTATTATATCAGACAGTATCTACTGTGACGTAGTGAAAACTTTGGGTTATTTTTTCATCATACTGGTTGGTGAGCCCATTTAATTTTGTTCCTCACTGTGCTAGAGCCCACAAATGGCATTATTACCACCCATGGCTAACGCTTTCATTATAAGCCACGATCCTGTAACTATCAGAAACCAGACCTCTTTCCCAGGACTGAATTCCTTACCAGGCAAATATAGAAATGCTATAGTGATGGATCAGTAGTTACACAGTTCATTAGGTTTAATGTAGTTTATTAAGCTTAATATTCTGTGGTCAGTTCTAGATTACTCAGAGGTGATGAGAGGAAATTGAATAAGTGAGCATTTAATTTTTTCCAAGACTTTTTTTCATTAATTGTGCATAATGATACTGGTTGTAAGCATGTCTAATTCTCAACTGCATTTTTTCCAAAGATCTGCATCTTTGTTGCCATTCGCATGTAGGCAGACCCAAGAGTCTTCAGAGAGTTACACTGAGGCCACTTAGGGTCACAGTGTTATTGTTGGCCAGAATTGCTTAAAGTCAAAATTAGCACCAAAAATTCAGATGTTTCCCCTTTATTTTACAGCACTACTATGGGTTACTTATCAACCATCCTTCTAACAACTCATCTTGTAGGTAACAGGATAAGTAGATCATTAATATACTAATACACGGCCTGTAGTTACTTGATTTTATGGTTTTGACACACTTCAGCCTTCCTACTTAAATAATGAAGAGTCTGTATTTGTTTTCATCCTCCAATTTCAAACTGCCTTATAAAGATGGACTGATACACTCCACTACTCCAGAAACAGGAGGTGAAAGTTTGAGTCACATCTGCACAAATCAGTAGCAGTCATGAGACTTTAACTCATTCAAGATTCCATGTGCTGTTCCACTCATCTAATCCGTTGTCACAATTTTAATTGGTTTTATTCTGTTTCTCATTGACGCTTTAATTTTGTTCACTCATACATTCTGCTTTCCAAGATTCTGATCCAGAAATGATCCTGCCTGTGTACTTGTGCCAAGATGCAAACAACAGAATGAACTAAATAGTTAAGGATTTTAGACACTGAGTAAAAATGTTTCCTTTGCTTTTAAAGGTGCTTAGAAATAAGGAATGAAACAACCAGGTCAATAATAAGCACATCCATTTCTGGTTCTATTTGGCTCGATTCTGACCTATCAAAGATCTGTGTCTCCCTTTTTCTGATAGGCAGCAGGAGACACACCTTTAAAACATTCATTTCAAAGCATTGTTTTCTATTCCTGTGAAAAAAAAAGATGAGCTCATTCACCCAAACAGTTTGATGAATAGACCAAGTTAAAGCCCAGAAAATTTTTCCTTATGACACATTCAATTAACTTCAAATTTAGAGAGACATTTATTAATCATACCAATATTGGATATAAAGATTCATTTGGACTCAGTGATCTTGGAGGTCCTTTCCAACCTCAATGACTGTAATTACAGATCCTCCTGACAAGGATGCTGCAAACAGGTCTTTCTACTGCAAATAAGTAAATGATCAAACACATATTATTCCTTTTCTACAAAAGCAAAACAAAATTGAAGAAAAATTTAAGTTCCTTCCAGGTCAAAGAATATAGCAGCAATGACATCCCTGAAAGAATACTTAATACTCGTGAAGGTGATCAGTTTTAATGCAGTAAACAGCAGGCCACTTGCTGTCACTGGGATTACACAAATGCCCTCAGATTCAGTAACAAAGCTGTGCAAAGGTGGAGCTGCACTTACCAGTGCCGGTTTAGCTCTCATGCTACAATATCCACTGTATTTTGTCTCTCCATCACGAGGCACTTCTGTATTGAGAGTTCCATACAGCAGAGCACCCTGATTATTCCTACCCAGTTTGAGGTAAACTTCACTCTTCCCTCCAATCTCTACATCAGAGGAAACAACCCATTTATTTAAATCTTCTTGGCTTCGAAACTGCCACACCACCCTCGTCTGTTCCAACATGTATTGACTTAATGCCTGGCCTCCAGGTCCCTTTACATGATCTTGGGTTTCCTGCTTCAGCAAGCTTAGCTGAGTCTTTAAGACATCAATGCCCTTCTTAAAGCTGAAATCAGCATTCTGCCACGATGGTTTTTTCTCAGGCTCTGCCCCTGGCCTCCTGTAGCTGCTGTACAATTTTGAATCGCTGGGGAGTGGTCCAAGTAACTGGAGAAAAGCTTTGTGCCTGCAGCATCCACGACATAAGGAAGCACCATTCAGCAACTTCATAGTCAGAGTCATATTGGTAGACTTGAAGAATTCACTTCCAGTAAGGCAATCAATGGGTAGGAAATTAATTTAACACCAAAACTAGTAACCAGAGCTATCTTACTGTAGTTGATCTTCACCTTTAATACAAAAGAGAAAAAGTTTAAAAAATTGCATATAGGATGCTTGTGAAACTGTTTAAGTTTTAGAATTGATGCTAACTAGAAATCTAAGTCATCGGAAAAAGGAAGTTAAAAAACCATTAATAATTACACTTCCTCAGAGTTCTAGTTTATTCACTTCTACCCTATGCATTCCTCTCCCCCAACAATGTGAAATCTCCAGGCAAATAGGAAAACTCAGTGTACCTGGTTTAGGATTACAAAAATGTTTGCCAAGACCACAAAAAGTAACATGAAAGACTACAATTTAATAAAGTGGGTTTTTTTTTAAATAAAGCTTTGGAAATTGTGAAAATCTCTTTGCTTCTATGTATCACCTGGTAGAAAAGCTATGCCACACTGCTATTCCCTAATTCATAAAGGAGAGCCTTAACGTTAAACGCTATGTACAGAGGTTGTTATCTCTGACTCATAAAATTAGACAGTTTGGGGAGAGTTTGATTTTTTTATGGCAAAGAATAAATACAAAAATTATGTTAAATGTGTTCACCCTCTCTGAGCTTTTAAGAATGGAGTATGCCACATATATTGGCATCCCACATATTTCGCTACATGCCATATGCCTTCCTTTTACCCACAGTAAAATCCATTACTGCTATTCTTACACTCCAACCAAGTTATGCAGAGTGGGCTAAAGCTGCAGTGAAGGAATCCACATTTTGCTCCATCATGCACTCAGTAAGACTGGAGGAAAGTTCCCGAACAAGAAAACGTGGCTCCTCTCCTTGTTTGCCCCGAGACCCAAGAAGGAGAAAACGGGTATTTTAACACGTTTTACTTTTCCTGATCTCTGGCAAGACTTCAGCAGCTCGCCGGCCTAGCGCCACCCAGACCCACCGCCCGGCAACCAGGGCCTCGCCTGCGCCGCACCGGGCGCGATCCCGCCTGGGCAGAGGGAGCGACCCCGCCTGGGGCACCGGGGCGTCCCGGCCTGGGCAGAGGGAGCGACCCCGCCCGTCCCCCCGAGCCCAGCGGGCAGGGGCGAGGCCGGCACAGGGACAGCGGCGGTCGTGGCCTCTCCACGCAGAGCGGCCGCCTCCCCCGCCCCGCTCCGTGTCCGACACACGTAGTGCCCACCGCGCCTCACCTTCTCGCCGCCGGGCGATCCTCCGCTCCCGGGCCCGCGGAGAACGCGCACCGCGCCGCTCCTGTTCCGCCGCCAGCGGCGGCCACAGCCACTGACGTCCTGTCCCGCTCGCTCCGGCGGCCACGGCGCGATTCTCCCCGCGACCCCTTCTCCCCTCGGTTCTCCCCTCGATCCTCCACCGCGATCCCTTCTCCCTGCGCCCCTCCCTGCGCTCCCTCCTCCCCGCGGGTCTCCGGGCGCGCGGACAGCGCGCGGCTCCACACGGGGAGAGCGGCACCGGCCC
>VWZD01004966.1:0-78144 GCA_013396695.1 Sakesphorus luctuosus | reverse complement strand
CGCGAAGCCCGCGCCCCTCCGGCGCGCCCCGGCCCGCCCCTGGCAGGCGGCCCGCCCTGGCGGGGGCTCTGCTGCGGGCCCGCTGCTCGGCGCCGGCGGGACGGAGGGGCGATGGGTGCTCAGGGGCCGTCCGGGGTTAGCGAGGCCCGGCTGCAGGCGGTCTTAACCCCGCAGGTAGTGTGGAAAGAGGCCCAAAAGGCTGGGCAACTTTTCCGTGCTGCTTTGGCACGCCGGGAGAGCAGCGTGTCAGGTCCTTGCCTCCCCTCTGGGCAGTGTTAATTTGTAGTGTTACTTTGTGTTTAATACACCCCTCTCAATATTGGTGACTGCACCGGGGCAGCGTTGTTGATGGAAAACCGCACTGAGTTAGGAGCTTGTATATGTAACGAGGGGAAGTATTTATTTATTTGCCATCAGGGCATTTCCCGGGGTTGTAAGTGGGATATCTGGTGTCAGTTGAACCGTGTCAGGGATGCAAAGGAGGCCTCTTCCTCTTTGGAGGGGGCTACTTTTAAAGACTCATCTTTTGGTGTAGCAGGTACTGTTGGAGTGATTCAAATGGTAAATAAAGACATTATGGGTGAAGTGTGGCTTGCATGGCAGTGCTTGTTCGGGGGAGAAGTTTAGCTGATTATAAATACTGAAGCCTACATTGTCTGATATAATTTATGTGTTGGACCTTCAGGGTTTTTAATATAGAAGATATTATATAGAAGATATTACGTTGCAATAAAAAGCCTTCCCAAACACTCAAAAATAGTTTTGCAGCTCAGAGCTTCAGAAAAATCAAATCGGATACTGTGTTAGGCAAATACACAGAAGCAGAGCATGCCCTGGTGTGATTGATCTTACATGCCTCTAGAGTCTTTAGAGCTGCCAACATCTCACTGCTAGTATATGAGTTTGGTAGTTTCTTTAGAACTTAAAAATAGGAGGAGTTGGATTAGCCCTAGCATCAATCAGGCGATTGGAGAGATGGTGATAGGAATAAACACATGATTCTGCATCTGTTCCATTGCTCACTGGAGGTGTGCATAGGCAGCTGTACCTGAGTAGAAGGTGCTTCCCCTTACACTGAGCTGTTTGTAGCAACTGTAGTAGCAGGGATATGTGCAAAGATTAAGATTAGGCAGGAGGAAAGCAGTGTTTTTGTGGTGTGATTTAAGGATATGGGAATACTGAGTTAAATACTGAGTTAACCTCTGTAGGTTAAATGTTTTGACAGCTTACCTTGGCTGTCTAGGCTTGTTGAATCAGAGAAGTAGGAGCCTTTCTAATATAGTATCTTGGAAAACAGAAAACAAATGTAGAAAGAAAGAAGGAAAGCTTCTTGGAATAAAAGTGGTACTCCACTTCAGGAGCTTCCCAAAGAGAAGCGCTTCTGAAGGTCCTTCAGGACCTTCCTGATGGGAACTATTAATTGTACAAATGTGCTCTGTTGATGTTGCATGGCTTCTTCAGAGAAAGGTTGCTGAAATTCCATTTCCAATGGAAAGATTCTTTGTTAGTAAGTAGCCTAGGCTGTCAGTTCTAGCAGTGTTTATGTTCTCATTTGAGGTACTAAATTGTAATCCATTTGTTGTGGAGATAATCTTCCAGTTGTGAAGCTAATGCGTGACAATGTAGTATCGACTTCCCAAGACTGCAGAAGTTGGTGTGACTGTATTTCTAAACATAGCTAAGGTTCATCAGCCCCAGCACAATGTCTTTAAGAAATAAAAGACAGTAATGCAGCTTCAGAAATGTTTGGTTTGTACTACTGCTTCTGGCACCTGAGCAGCTTATGAACAGCAGATGATGAGATTATTTGAGAGAAGTTTAATTTTTTGTGCTGGTACAAGTTGCCTTTGAAAGTGCTTCCTTTTGTGGTGAGCAGCTCTACTTAGTTTCACAGAGCTGGAGATTGATGCCTGCTCTGTGTCTATCCAAAGCTTTAAGTGCATTCAGTGATGTGCAGGGACAAGGAAAAGGAATTGAACAGGCTTGCTAAATATTACAGACATGACTTTGTGGTGATGCCTAAAGTATTTCCCCTTTAAAATAAATAATTGCAAACATCTCTTGTTTAGAAGAAGAAGATTTTTGGGTTAATGCTACACAGTGCAGTTAGGGTGATTTTGAATTGTTACTCAATCCAAATAAAACAAATCTGGATATCACAGAGAAGGTGCACATGCAATGACCTGAATTGTTAAAACTAATCATGACACTCTGAAATAAATGTGTGTGTTTTCATACCAGGAGCTCTTGTCATTGGCCAAACGGAAACGCAGTGACTCTGAAGAGAAGGAACCACCTGTGAGCAAACCTACAGCATCTTCAGACTCTGAGACATCAGACAGTGATGATGAGGTGAGTTTGTCACGTTATCAGTGAAATTACTATGGATTATTTTTCTGATCATCCCTAAGCTGTGAAAGTGTATTTGTCATACAGTATTTTTAGTCTGCTGACTTCATAAAGTGGGACTGGCCATCAGTGGAACTGATGGAGACCCATTAAGGCCAGAGGATGTATTTCTTTTTTTTTTTAATTAACTATATACAGAATAGTCTGTCTATAGAAAAGATGACTGCCAGTTTAATCCCACGTTCCTATGCTCTGAATGGTCTGATGAGCTGCCTGCTTAAAACTAGTGTTTTTTCCTGTGTCATCCTTGCAGTTGAAGTATCAGTGAACCTGCTAAAGCTGGACTCGGAATTCAGGGAGAGAGGTGTTCAGCTTTAGAAGGGTCAAGGCAGGTGGTACTATTTTACAGGCAGTAAAGTACTTTGATTCTCCAGGAACTTTGCTATGAACTAGCTGCCTGTCCATTTGGACATGCAACAGGGTGTGTTTTGGCTGACATTTTTGAAGAAAGGGGTGGGAAAGAGTTTAGCATTACTTTATTCTACGTTTTGTCATTTCTTGTGTAGCAGTGCTTATCTGCTGGAGTTGGATCTTGGTACTGCATTGTAGAGCTGGTTAAAAGCCTCTGCTTTCATTTAGAAAGGAAACTTGAAATAGACTTATTAAAACAGGAACTGACAAACATGTTATACAGGTATTTGAATAACAAAAACTTTCTGGAAGGCTTATGAATGTCTTTTGCAAGCTTTCCACAAAGCATAGTGAGGTCATTTATTCCATCTAATCTTAAAAATTTAACAGGGAGATGTTTGATGTGGAGTTTTGTTTGATTGTTAGGGTTTTTTTTTCTGAAAGTGAAGGATGGATTATCCATTGTGGCAACTTGAAGACCAGTAGGATAGGCCAATGCTAAACTATTAAGCATTTGGCAGTGTAGCAGAATTCTTAGATTGTGAAAAATGTGTGATTTAATTTTCTTTCTGAGGCGTTTTTGAAATAAATGTTCTTCAAAGTCTATTTCAATCCATTATTTTCTTAAAAAAAGGCATTCTTGTATCTAATATATGTTTAAGGCATAAGGAGAGAGAAAATTGTGAATGGGGTAGATCTATTAGGTTTGTTATTGGGGAACAAATCTGTCACCCTATGTGTTCAGCTCTGCTGGCACAGTTTATTTATTCTAAGCTGTGTGGAGATCAGCTTGCTTGGGAAGGTAGACTTGGGTGTGGAGAGCATGTGGATGATAAATCTTTCTGTTCTGTGCTTATCTCTGAAAACCGATTGAAATTTCTCTTGTTTACATTTCCGCCATACGTGCAATAGGATAATGTATCTTCTCAGGAATTTGCACAGGCCTTGCAGATGCAGGAGTGTTGCTGTTGCCCCCGATGCATTTGATACTCTTTCTAATATTTGTATCATTTCTAATTGCTACTGTGTTCTTTCTGACCTCCCTGCAGCAAGAGGAAAAGATTTAGAGAAGAGGTAATTAGGACACTTGTTTCTATTCCTGTGCCTGAAATATGCATTCTGAGCTGCTGCTTGTCACAGCAGGGTGAGAGGCTGGGTTATAACGCATCTGCCAGTCATTCAGTTGTGTGCATCCCTAGGCTTGACTCCACTGGTACTGCTAAGCAACTTCAGTTTTAATAAGTGTTCTTGTGGTTGGTTTGAAGTTTGTTCAGCCTTGTGGGTTGGGAGAGAGTGTCTGAGAGTTGAAATTGGACTTACTGGAGTTACTGGACTTCCTGCAAGTAAGGACCTTGAAGCAAAAGCATGGAAATTGTTGCCCTCTACAAATGTGCTTAATCATACCCGTGTGCTTCTACATAGATTTTGCAGTGTGCATGTCCTTTATGGTTCCTAGAAAGTGCTAAATGTTCCAACAATATGGTTGCATGTACAGGAAAGGAGCCTAAATCTCTACTTCAAAGGATAATGCAGCATGCTGCATTTTTTAAAGGGAAATAAGTTTGTGGGGCATAGAGGAGAGAAAAACATTTTGTACTTCCTGAATAACAGTGTGTACAAATCATGCCACATCTATACAGGAGCGCCCAAGGGATTTCACTAGATCTTTCATGTTATATTTATGTGTCTCAATGAGAATGCACTTCTCACCCAGATAGTGGTTTCTGTGACACTTAAAGGACCTCTGAATCAAATTTCTTAGCCAAGACACTGAAAGTGAGTTGCAAATGTTGAAATAAGGAGGGATGCTTGGAACTGTCTTCTAGTGGTTCTGTGGAACATGCATGACTGAATTGACAATAAATTGTTATTCAGAGAACTGATAAACAACAATGACTGCAGGGCTTTGCAGTAACAAATGCTACCTTTGCAGAGAGATACACTAAGCTGGACACAGACTTTCCATTATCTATGGATCAGTGTGTGGTCGTGTCTACTTAAGAGCTCACCATCTCAAGTTTGTAGCTTTCTGTATGTAACGAGCTTGGTTTTAGGCAAGTTACTATTGGGGTCACCATGCTGGAGGTGTGTGTGCCCGCAAGGTACTGTTGTTGCCAGTTGAAGGCACTGTGTAGATGATGCTCCTTAGATGCAGTAGGTTAACTCTGTTGCACTTTCTGTTATCCTGGCATTGTGGCTTGCAGTAAGATAATTCTTTCTGTTGTGTGGTGAAGTCTGGATGACTCCTACAACAACTTCACTGATATTAGTGTTGATTAAACCAATTCTACTGTAAGAGCTCCTGTTTGTTTCTCTCGGCACATTTATTGTTACCAATGGTGGTGTTAGACTGTACACCTTTCTAGGCTCATTCTAATGTTGTGCAGGGTTTGGTTGTCTTTTAACACCTCTAGGGTGATGGCAGAAGATACTTCCAGGACAAGAAAAGTTATATCATGAATGCTTGGTACTAGTCTGAAGTTTAGTGAGGAATCTCTCTTTATGTCTTTATTTACAAATGTGCAGATTCAGTAGGAAACTGCATAGCTGGAGATCTTGTCAAGAGCTATGGACAGAGGAGGAGGTGAGCAGTAGTCACACAGCTAGTGAGGAAATTGGTCTCAAGTAACAGTTGGACTAGAGAGCTTTATGCCCTGTTTTGATGGAAGGACTTGAAAGTTTGAATCTACTTACTGCATTTCAAGTTAGAGCACTCTAGCAAAGCACAGATTAGCAGAAAACTGCATGTGTTCCTTCTGTTTTGGGGATGTCTTTTGTGGGTTTGTAGAAATTACAAATGCTAAATATTGTCCTTTCCTGTCTGCTTTTATTTCATAACACTAGTTAGTTAGACTTCAGGAATGAGTGGGTTCTCAAGTCCTGTGAGGCCCTTGCCATACTTTTTTTCCAAGCTTAGAAAATTTGAAACAGGCTATACTTTAATCTTCTTATACACAGCTTATAGGCTGTATGCTTTGTAACTTTGTCTTTTCTTGGAGACAGTTTCCTTCTGCTGTTAATGGATGCAATGGTAAAGCTTTTCTCATGGGAGAGAGGTGCTGTTACTTCCCCCACCTCAAAGTGCAAGTGCAAATCTGAATGACACAGGCTGGTTTTATTAAGGCTGATGTGTCCAAAGAAGTAACGTGAACAAGCTGTGGACAAAAATGGGTATAAATTTTAGTTTGCAAGTAGGTTCTTTAAATTGCAGACTAGCATGGGCATATCTTCTTGGCACTTGATTTATGTGGTAGGAGAGCCAGTAAGAACCTCTGAGGAACAGCCAGTTGCTCCAGAAATAGACTTATGGAGGTATTGGAACTGAATGTGTGATCCTTTTTCAGATTTTTTTTTTCTGAATGAACTTTTCCTTTGTACTCATGGAGCAGTTTTTGCTAAGAACCATCCAATCATAAGGCTCTGTCTAATATCTAGAGAAGTCATTAAACCTTTGTTAGTCCAGATGAAATTGACTGTCTGGTGATGCTAGAGCCATGCAAGGCCCTTGTTGATCAATGGTTTTGTGACTGTTGCCATCTTCAGCTGTTTGACCCAGACATTCTAAATAAAACATTGTGGGTTTTTACAGCCAGTAGCATCCCAGAGTGTGGTTTGATGATGGAGAGTGCTTCTTCATCAGCATTAGGTATCTACCATCTTCATGTTGTCACGTAGCAGTTCTTGCCATTTTTCAATATGTGGACCCCCTCAAAATGCTTCCAGAGCAAATGTTAGCTTGAAGCTTAAACTGAATATGAACCTACTAGTTCATAATTGCCTGTGGTTACCTTTCAGTGAGCTCCTTAGAGCAGTACTTGGACATTAAGGGCTGGTCATGGGTCTGGTGATATTTAGCCCATGAAGCCTTCTTTCAGCCTGTTCCTGGCAAAGCCTCTTTTGTATCTTCAGAATGTGTTTTCTTTATTTACTCATTTTCTTTCCATTTTGGTGTTGACACCTATGGTCTCCTCTCTGTGCCTAGAATGGTTCTTTAAGTTTTCTAATCACTGGGCTGTTGTTGTCATGAAAGTGTTTGAGGTGTTCAAATGACTGGTGTAGATCCCGAAAGGCAGAAAAAGTAACAGGGGCTTTTTATTTGCTATGAAGTTTTAGAAGTAGTGGTGGTGAGCATTTTCCTCCTTGTAGCTCTTGGAGTGCTGTCTGTAGATTTTTCCCAGTTTTGGAAACCCTGAAGACAGTAAATACTGCCTTGTCTTCATATCTGTGCTTCCTGGTCTTGCCTTCAAACAGGCTGAAACTGTAGTTTGATGACTTGCCTGGAAGACTGCCCTTTGTTCTTCCTGTCTGAATGGCTGAAAGTTTGTAAGCAGGGCTAATCTTACCTACTGTGGTGCACTTAAGTTGTCATGGTGTGTGTTTATCTGGCCTAGGAAAGGAACACATTAGTTGCTTGACCTGGTTTGCTTTGTTGTGGCTTGTAGTTTGCTTTTTGCCTAGAAAAGCCATATCCAGGAGGGAAGGATATGTCAAGGACAGGCTGGCAAACTTGCTTGTGCATCTCTGTCTGGTTTGATGGAGGAGGTGGGAAAGCTGGGAGAACAGTTTTTCAAGTTAAAATCTTAGTGCCTTATGCATTTAGGTAGTGTGTGAATAGAGGAAAACAGCAACTGTCTGAGCAACAGGGATGGGATGAAACAATTCTACACTCTGAGCTCACTTCAGGTGTAGATTTTTTCTTTTTACTTTTTTTTCTCCACAATCTCATTTCATCACCTTAGTGGAAATATGTTCCAGATTTGCTGAGCTGTAAGTTATTTTCTTCAATCACTTTGTATAGTTGCTTTTGAGGAAGCTGACTTAAAAATATGGGTAATTTCTAATGTGGTGTATTCCTGTTAGTTTTTTTTTTCCCCTCCAAAGTCCATTCTAGGTAGTGTGGCTTAACTTGGACTTACTCTAGAATCACAGAATAATTTAGGTTGGTCCAGCTGTTTCTTAAAGACAATATGCAAGCTATGAGTACTGTGAACTTGGGCAGCAAGAGGAAAATTTGAAATGCTCCTCTGGCTACTTCTTGTGAACAGATCATAAAGCTCTGTTATTCGATAGTACTAAACAATAACCAGAAATCCATGTTGCAGGGCACTTCTACAAGGGTTTATTAACTTGCTGTGTCTGGAACCATGGAGAGTTCCAGATGGTGGCCAAGGAGACAGCAGTGAATAGAAGGGCTGTTTAGAGGAGGCATTATAGTCATGGGAAGCATGTGAGAAATGTTGACTGGTACTCCCTGACTGGAACATGGAAGAGGGAACCTGGAGAAGCTGCAGCAGAGGACAGATTTTGGAAAGTGGTGGTTGGTGGTTGTTTGGAGTTAAGGGAAACAGAGCAGAGAAATGTTTCTGACTCTAACACTGTTTGCATTTTTGCTTGATGTTGCATGCGGAGATTTTGTTGCCTTTTTGATTTCTGCTATTGTGCTGGAGCCTGAGGAACATGCTCAAGAGTTAGATTTGGACTGCGGGTTGTCATGCAGCCCATGGGTTTCCAGTATTGTCTCTCTCTCCCAGACCTGCTAATCTGTTGTGTCTTCTCTGCTGCAAGAAGAAACGTCACTTGGGCTCCTCTCTCTGAAAAATACAGAGCAGTCATTCAGTGTCCAAATGACAACTAGTGGTTCCTGAGTCTGCAGAGCAATTTGAGAGCCTCGAAAAGTCTTGCACTGGCTGTGTCCTGGTTTTGATGATTTATTTGTCCTTAAGATTTGCTCTAACCCTTGTCTTGTCCTGTAGTGGTTCCAGGAGTGACCAGGCATCTGTGAGAGATTGGGGTAACTGAATAAGCCCTGAAGCACTTGAGTTGAATGAGGAAGAATTTGGCTTTTTGACACTACATGAACTGGGAAATGGACATAGAGGTCACTTGAATAAACAAAAGTGAGATGAAGTGTAATCTCCAGAGTGACATAGAAACCAAAGTACACTTCCTAGATTAGGACAGATTTTTTTTATTACTTCTTTTTCTTTTCATTCAAGAGTTTGTCACACAGGGGGTTTTTCAGTCCTGTTTTCTTGATCCCAGGTTCCCTCCACAATTCTGCTTGTGAGTTAAAGGCCGAGAACAGTGATCTGTAACCCATGTATGTACAGCTATTAAACATTTTATTAACTGAAGTCCTGCTGTTTTTTATCTGATCTTAACTTCCTTCATCTCAGCATGACCTCTCAGGGTCTTGATATAACTGTGTTGTATACTGTGGCTTTCTGTGTGCTGCTTCCTTGCTGTGCAGCTCAGTGACATGTAATTCAGTGTCAGAACATTGAAAAGAAGTGGCAGAGCTCTGGGAAGGAGACACTTCTGCATCACTGCTAAATGCTTAGTTTCAGTTTCTTACTGTTATGTTTTTAGTGGTATGCTTGAAGTAGGTGAGCTCTTGAGCAAATAGCAAAATGTACCTTTTCACCTGAGAGATGATTCCTTAATCCTGAGGTCTGAACAGATTCAGGCTTGTTCTTAACTGATTTTTTGTGACCATAGTTAACCAGAAATATTATTAGACAGCAGTATTGTAACACTGAACAAATCAAACCTTAATGTGGAAGCCAGTAAAGACTTCACTGCAAGCTCAGGGTGGTATAAGGTCAGATGCTTTCTGTGCAGTTTCTCACCTATCCCGTGGACCATAACAGACTGGGGTACCTGCATAGGGTATGAATTGCAAGGCTCACCACTGTACTTTTACTTGGGGAAAAAAACCCAAGCAACTTCTACATGGCCTTTGACAGTTGAATATATTTTGATACTGATGATGCTTAAAGAAGATGATGAAGCAGTAGGTAATACAGAAGGTACAAGGCTGGGTGCGAGAGCAATCAAAACCTGGGAAATTGTAAAGCTATTAGGAGATCAGATAGTAGCTTGTAACTACTTGGTTGAGTTTCATCTAGAGTAATTAAACACTAGGGTTCTCAGAAGATAGTGCCTAATCAGGCAGAAAAATTCATCAATTTTGATGGAATGATTATTGCTTGCAAAGATGGACTTGATTCATCCCCCAGGGCAGGGTGAATGGGTGAGAAGCCTGAAGCTTGTGTGCACCTGAAGTCAAATCTAAAGTGGCTTTTTTCCACTTAAGAGTAGCTTTGAGTGCAAGATCTGTTATGCAAAAGCATATTTGCTCACTTGAGTTAGGAATATTTTTTAATAGACTGCGTGCTTGAACAGATGGTGATGTGCATTAAAGATGAGAGTAATATAGAGGTATGAAGAGGATTACAGTCTGAAAATATACACATATATATATATATATACACACACATACACGTACATTTATGGAAAAAAAACCCCTGTTATAGCCCTGAGGGTCTCATGCCTGGAGAGTTTCTAGGCAAGGCATTGAAGTGCGAAATATTGTAAAGCCTTTAAGTAATACACAGGCAATCCATATTTGTTTTATTTCCTTCTGGCTTTACCCAGGTAGTTGGAACAATGCAAAAATTCTCTTAAGAAATCACAGTGTAAGGTAAATACGAGTTCTTCTGGAACTTTGGATTTAAAATGGCTATGCATGTATCTCTGGTGATAGAAATCCTGTACTTGGGAACTGCAATCTGAGTTAAAATAAGATAGGATAATAAGATAAAATTAAAATTAGAACTTGTCAGTTTTTTTAGTTCCTGACTTCTGTGATTGATTTGATTCCACCTTGTGTATGTAGACAGTAGTGCCACCACCTGCATCTGTGAGTGAGTGTACCATTGGCTTCTTGCATAGAAATAAGGATAATGTAATTTTGATAAAACAGATTTTGGCGAGGCTGTCATATGTAATTTGTGTGCTTCATGAAATGTAAAATCTGCTCTTGGTTACACCTGTTGCTTCTGTTTATTAGTAAACTGAAGCTAATCTTTACAAATGCAGTTGAACACATTTTTTGCTGTCAGGTATTGAACAGTTTTACTCCAGTGTTTTGGAGAAGGGAAAAGAGAGTGATGTTCGTTTCTCATGATCCCTTTCTTGGTTCTTTCCTTGCAGTGGACTGTTGGAGGTTCTAAAAACAAAAAAAAGGGAAAAGCGGGTAAGGCAGAGAAGAAAGGAGCCATGAAGAAGCAGATGAACAAAGCTGCCTCTTCAGGCAGCTCAGATAAAGATAGCTCTGCTGAGAGCTCAGCACCTGAAGAAGGTAAGCCAGCACATGTGCATCTGCTTACTGTGTGATGGCAAGTGCAGTTACCCTTTGTGCACACTGAAGAGTAATGTTACATGGTGATGTTAAAGACCATCTTCAAAGACTTTTCGCTGTGTTATGGCTAGTCAGGATAACTTAAACTTGCCATGGCTTGAAGTGAGTGTAATTCAGTCTAGCATTGCTGTGAGCACTCCATTACAACTGCAACAATAAATGCTGTTTCAGCTGAAGAATAGATTACATATTTCATTACTTGACTTTCTCCTGGAAAATTCTTTGCTTCCTTCTAGCATGGCGCATCTTTAGTGGGGGTAGCATTTTATTCCCATTGACATATTTTCCCTTCCTGAATCTTTTGTGATAGCAAAAGCAGAGGTAGTATTTGTGATGCAAATAGGAGCTTATCTTGCATGTACTTGCTCCAAGTTGGAATTAGTGCACATTTATACTGACATGAAAGAAGACAAATAATTCCATAACTTCGTCAGAATTTTTTTTTCACATGAATATTCAGTCTGTTTCAATGCTGGACAAACTTCTTGTGTTTCTGTTTTCATTGTGCCTGTGAAGGTTTGCAGGTGCTTAGTTCTGATTTCAGTTCATACTAAAACAAGAAAGGTAAGGAAAAATATGAAGGAGCCTGCAGTTTTAAGTATATCAAGCACAGCAGAGACAGACAAAACCATGAAGTGACTGAACCTATATATATTAATGCTTACAAATCCAGGCTTTTTACAGTGTGAGCTTGCAAAGCTGGAAGTTTCCAGAAATACTAATACCAGAATGAAAGTGAAAGAAAGAATCCTAATGTCTGCTTTTGCGATTTAGTGTAATTTAGTTGATTAGGTGAGATAAACAAAGTGCTTGGACTTGAATCAAGTTTAAAGGTGGTGTTACCCAGTACTACCAGGGAGTCATCTGTTCCCTAAGCTCCTGTGTAATTCGGAGGGCTTGTTACAAGTAAGGGCCTTGCTAGCCATGAGGATATTGTGTTTCAACTTTATCTCCTGATGTAGCAATTCATAGTGTTGCAGTCTTCAAATGAGGAATTTTGGTCTGTAGAGGTTACTGTATTGGTAGTGGGGTTTATAGTGGTGTTTCAAGTGCACACACAGAGTTATGGCTGTATGTGCAGCTTCTCAGGGACATAATCATATGGGCATAGAAATCTAAGACTGTAACACATTAACCAAAAGGCTTCCTAAAGTTTGCTTGTTCTACTAAGAATTTTTACTTATAATCCAATTTGTCTTCAAATGCAGTACCACTCATTTTATATTTTTTTAACATGCATATATTATGGTAATTTCCATCTGGGTTTAGTTTTCATTGTATGTTTGCTTTTAGTATAGCGAAAGACGAGTGTAAAATTCAGTCTTGCTATCCTTTGCTAATATGCTACAATGAAGTGGCTGGGCTTTGCCCCAGATGAATCTCACTATATTATATTTTTGATTTAGGAGAAGTCTCTGACTCAGAAAGCAACAGCTCCTCATCTAGCTCAGATTCAGATTCTTCATCTGAAGATGAGGAATTCCATGATGGTTATGGAGAAGATCTGATGGGAGATGAAGAAGACCGGGCTCGACTGGAACAAATGACAGAAAAGGAGAGAGAGCAGGAACTGTTTAACCGGATAGAGAAGAGAGAAGTGCTAAAGAGAAGGTGAATTTGATACTTTTTGGTATTTGGTAACAATTTCTTACAGACCGTATGGAGAGTATGCTGACTGTGCTCTCAAGTTTACAATCCAAGCATTCAGCACTGTAAAGTGAATTAAGCTTCATTGTATGGGGTTTTTTTGCATTAAGTGTCCTTGTAGCTGGTTGAGAAGCACACAGGAGGAGTTCTGCATGTTCTTGTAAGAGTTTTCTGAAAATTCTTCTGCCATTGAATATGCATGGTTCTATCAGCTACCCTTGTAGCTATGTTACTGCTTCACAGATTAGATGCCAAACAGTCAGAAAGCCTGCTTTCTCTTCTGTCTTTTTTTATATTAGCTGTCTTATGCTGATACTTTAGAAAAAGGCAAACAAAGCATAAGGTGTACATGAGCTTCTGGAATTTTTCAGAAAACAATGGTGAAGCACAGAGCGGTGTTGGGGTTGCCTGTGTAAGGGTGTGAAATCGGTTTGGCTCCTAACAGAAGAGAGAGATACTGAAATAATGAAGAGTGGTGTTAGATATGTCATTTTCGTGGGATTTTTGTGGATTTCTACCTTATGTGTTGTGGTTTTGTTTTGTTTGTCTGTTACTGATATGGTGTCCAGTCAGGCAGCTTCTTTGCAGTAAAGGTATTTTTCTTCCCATTTGTCTAATCAAAAAGATTTGATGCATATAAGACAAGTTTTCTCCAGTTTCTTTCCTCTTTAGCACCTTCTCTTTTCTCAGTTGCTGAGAAATTTCCCTAGAGGCCTGACATCTGCTGAGTAAATCACGTCAATACAAGTGACTGCCAAGACTGTCCATTTCTCTAACCCATGGTTGGAGCACTCCCTGTATGACTATGGTTTCAATGCTACGTTCAGTATCTTATGTGGTCTGCTGCTCCCCTCAAAAGGATCAGAATGATTGAAAGTTGGGATTTAGATCATGTAGAAGGACATAATATTTTTAAATTTTATTCAATATTTCTTAGTTAACTGAATGTCTTTTAGAAAGAATGCTGTAGAGTATTTGATACAAACAAGCTAAGCAATCTAAGCTGGAGTTACTGGTTTAAAGTAATTCTGCTCTGTGTAAAGATCTGGCAGGTAGAACTAAGGGTGTGGTGGGGTAGTCACTTAACTTTATAGTAAGTTGAATCTTTCGAAAGCTTTTTGTATGCACCTCATGCTGTGAGTTCATTGGAATTACAGCAGACATTGCATTTGATGCAATGTGCCTTGTGTGTTGGGCATTGTGTTAAAAGCATGAAGGACAATGAACTCATCGGGGACTTCAGTTGTTGTCTGCAAAATGCAGAAAAAGAATGGACTGTGTAATGTGCATGTGGATAACATGTTTTTAATTTCAGTTATTGGAAGTTAAGTAATTTTTTCTGTGTTTGCCCATATGCACATTTCACTGAAGCAATGACCAGTCCACAGTGCAGTGGAGCCTGTCATGAGACTGTTCCATTGGAATCACTACTCTTCTGATTACAGTGGCTGAAAGGAAGATATCAGGGTGATATATTTCATGAAAGTAGGAAATGAAAGTGCCTAAATTTTTCTACAGAAGCTGCCAGAGTCTAATGAGAATCTGTCTGCTGAAGGAGAACTCGCTGAGACTTCTTTGTGATCTTTCCTATACAGATCAGTGCCAGTAGAAAGGTGAAGTTCAAGCATGAAAAAGTTAGCATGATAGTGGCTTTAAACAAAAAAGTTTTTAGCTGTTAGGTTCAAATGATGTGAAATAGCCAATTGATTTTAGAGTTGGAGGCAGCATGCAATGATCACTACACTGGCAAAGAGGAAGACAGGATAAGGACAGATTTCTGTGGAATAGTAATTGCTATGTGGTCTCATCTGCCCTTTAGATTAGCTCTCAGTAAGTCTGCACTTTTCTGTGCTCAGCGTTTCTTCACCATATTTTCTTGGGGAAGGGAAGCATTAAAGGAACAAGCAGCTGAAATGTTCCTTGCAGCCTACTAATAACTGTGACAGCATCTGAGCAGTCCTTTGCTCTCTCAGGGAGAGCATTTTTTCATACATTCTTTTTGTTTCAATATCTGCTTCTAGGTTTGAAATCAAGAAAAAACTAAAAACAGCAAAAAAGAAAGAAAAGAAAGAGAAAAAGAAAAAGCAAGAGGAGGAGCAGGAGAAGAAAAAACTCACGCAGATCCAGGAATCCCAGGTAGGGAATTAAACTGTTCTTAGTAACAAATTTTTCTCCCTTGGCAATAAGAGGTAGGATGCTGCCTCTCTCTGTCCCTGATGTTTTTTCTTCATGTAAAAAAGTGTAGTAAGCAGGTCAGAACTTAGTTTATTTACATGCTCAAACTATCTTTAGTATTTCCAGTTCATTTAAATAAATCAACATATTTGGCCTGCTGAGGGGTGCACTGATAACTCCTTTTAATGAAAAATGCAAAATTGCAGCTATAGTAGAGTTGCTGTGATAGTCCTCCCATATTAGAACACGAAACCCAACCTTTTACAGTTGCTTTAGCCAAACTTCTGTCATTCAGTCTGAAGCATTACATACACACCCTTTCTTGCAAATGAAAGTTTGAGAGACCAAACCAGAAACTGCTGAGCTGTTGTCTTAATTATTTTGCATACACCTACATTGTTAAAATACTTTGTACTGGAAAGGATGTCAAGGAAAAGCTTGAATGCCAGGAGGAGCAGAAATAGTCCTATAGTTTTTCCACCTCCAGTAGCAAAAAGGATAACACCAGTTTTTGGGGCGCAGCCTGTGTAGCTGAAATTTAGTTTCAAATAACTGAAGTGGCTATAGTTGCAAATGGTGAAGATTCTGGCAGTGATACAATGTCAGGGCAGATAGACTCCCAGAGCGAAATGGGATTAATCTTCCCTAATTTGAGCCACTAGTTGATCCTTTGCGCTTGTTGTCACCTCTAACTTAGTGCCAGGAAGGAGGACATCTTCAGCTGTGCTGATATGTTATTTTCTGGTGAAACAGATGTTTAACACTGAAATCAAATTAGGTGAGGTGAATATTCCCTTACGCACATGTTAAGTACTCATCTCCCTACTCCTCCAACTCCATATGTGTGTACACTTAAATAGTCCATCTATGTAGTCCACCTATAATCTTAAATGGTCCATCTAAAATAGTGTAAGTGGATACACATATATGCATGTGTAAAAGGATTTGATTTTGAGTTCTTTTACAGTACCTTGCAGAAATTACTTCACCTTAGCTCAAATGACTGTCTTTTATACTGATTGTAGAAGCTACTTTCTGTGCTACCTGGTCTTCCAGACAGACCCATTAGAAATGGAAAGTGCTCAAAGACTTACGAAGTTTAAAATTTTGGATCCATATTGCAGAGTTTATGAACAACTTTATTTCTGCTTGTGCTGGTTTAAAGGTAAATCAGCAGGAGAAATGAATGCAACTTAAAAAGAGATTACAAGTCAGAGTTCACATTTCATAAAAAGATTACAATAAATGCAGTGATACAAAGAGAAATTGATTTTAACCTACAAAAACAAGAAGTATAACCCAGTACCCTGGGGCACAAACAGAATGGTGTTCATGAGCCCCTATGCTGAGCCCCACGTGGTCCCCCTGAGTCCAAAAGTAAAAGGAAAGGAAAACTTGTTGGTGAGGATGATGGTCGCAGTCTGGTCGAGAGTGGTGGTTCCATCCTGTCATGGTTCTGGTCCTCCTCTGTATCCAATGAGTGGTACCAGAGGTCTCCAAACCCCAAGATTATATACCCTCTGGTTCAGATGGGAATGCACAGTAGCACCCCCAGGGTGAGGAGTTTCACAGTGGATGATTGTGAGTCATGGGATATTCCTGGAGTCCTTGATGGCCCATTAGCAGACATGATCCCTCAGGCTGGGTTCTCTAACATCCAGCTTGTAGCCCAAGAGGTCAGATGTGCCCTGGGCAGCTGCTGCAAATGATCCATTGTTAATAAGTTGTTAGAAATTACGTAGAGGGGGTATAATACACAGTTTTGGTTGCACCCACACAGTAATAAGCTGGTCCCGGCTGCTCTGACTAGGAAACTACTTTTAAATATTATTTAACATAACTTTTTTCTTTGCTACTGAAGGAGAACAAGTGCTTTGTTTTGGCCTTGCAGAAGGAGAAGCAAATAAGAAGAATATTCATCCAGTTTTTCCTCATTATCTGTTATTTGGAGAATTATTTCCATTTTATTTCTTCAGTCCTTTTTTAACTTTAAGGAGGAATTTTGAGACTAAAGTTTGCTGGCTAAAATGTTGAAGTATAAATATATTCATTATTTTTTATTTGAAGCATGATAAAGAAATATTCTTCAAATTGATTTCTCTATCTCCAATCTCGATAAAAAATGAACTGACAAAAACTGATTTAGAAAAGGACTTGTTAGTAATTTTTATTTGAAAAATTTTCAAAGTGTGCAAATAATCTGTGTTAATGCTTTTCAGTTTATGAATTCATGGTATTGAGGGGCTCTCTGTGCATGTTTTTAGGTCATGTCACATAACAAAGAGCGGCGATCAAAGCGAGATGAGAAGCTAGACAAGAAATCTCAGGCCATGGAGGAGCTAAAAGCAGAAAGAGAGAAGAGGAAAAACAGAACAGGTATGAAAGCATGTTGCAATTTCTACAGTTTTTGAAGCATTATTACAGCTTTCTGAAAGTGCTGCTTTCTGTTTCAAATGAAGACAACAACCCCACATCTTGGAGTGAATCAATTCTGTGTCTGTGTTTTCCTTAGTCTTTTGCCCAGCATAAGTATTGTCACTTCTGATGCCCCTCCCTATAGTCTAAAAATGAGCTTTCATCACAGTTCACTGAATGGCTCTTAGTAATGTTTAGTTTGTGTATTTGAATTAGTCACTTAGACTCACAGTTATTTAATCTCCAAACCATCCAAACTGTATATATTGTACTTGTGCTACGATATATACATTTGCTTGTTCCTTCACTGGCACATCATCTTGTCCGTCTTGCTACTGACTTTTTATGCAACACTTTTTGTTACTCTGCTGAGTTTTATTGTGATCATCTCCACACAAAGGTTTTTTTTCCTTGCAAAATAGCAATGAGTTGACTGATTATAATAGTTTTATCTTGTGTATCCAGCTGTTACACCCATCTTGAATTAACTGTGTACAGTCAAGTTGGGAGACTGAAGATAAGTACAACTGAGATTTAAGATGCTTTTAAATACATTGTATATATTCAAAGAGAGAAATCAATGGTTAGCTTACTAGTGGATTTGAACATGTCACTTGTATCCAGCACTAAATTAATAGCTATCTACCTCTTGGACTTTTTTTAAAACAATTAAATTTCATCTCTTAAAGGAAGCTTTCATAAAAGATTTACAGCTTGCTTTTCCTTGTCTTTGCCTTCCCCCAGCGGAATTACTTGCAAAGAAACAGCCATTAAAAACTAGTGAAGTATACTCTGATGATGAAGAGGAGGAGGAGGATGATAAGTCTAGTGAGAAAAGTGATCGTTCATCCAGATCATCATCCTCTGATGAAGAGGAAGAGTAAGTAGTAAAGTAGTACTGGATCATGATTACCTGTGTGTTCAAAACCAGAGATCCACTTTAGGCAAACACATGCTGTTTTGGAGGGCTGTTTGGGGTGGTTCAGTGTCTCTAGTGTTTTTGCCTCTGGGCAATAATTACATTGCTCAGATCTGAGTCCTTGGCACTATATCGTGTTTCATGCGACTCATTTACCTTGGATGGGTTTGCAACTTCAGTTTCCCTGCTGTTACCTTTAACCCAGATTACCCTGCTGTTTACAGATCTGTTTAGTAGCCACAGAATCTTGGCATATATCAGGGCAGAGATTTGAGCTGACTTACCTTAAAGCATTAGTTTATAAACTGCTTTGGTGTGTGTCTTTCTGCTTTGTGGTTGCAGGGGCAGCAGGTAACAAGTCTGGGACTTCGCATGAAGCCTTTATCATGAATGCAAAATTCACACCCCTACAGTCACCCTAGTGCATGATGAATCATTCCTTTTACTAGTAATTTAAAGAGCGCTCATGCTGCACCCTATTCATGATCCCTTTTTTGGTGATTATGTCGCTACTTTATTCTCTCTCACCTTTCTCAAATCAGGAAAGAAGAAATTCCTCCAAAGTCCCAGCCAGTGTCTTTGCCTGAAGAACTGAACCGAGTTCGGTTATCGCGACACAAGCTGGAACGCTGGTGTCATATGCCCTTCTTTGCCAAGACAGTCACTGGCTGCTTTGTCCGTATTGGCATTGGCAATCACAACAGTAAACCTGTTTATCGGGTGAGTTTGGCTCTGAGGCATTTAGTTCTGTTTTTAGTGCTGTAATATAATACTTGCAGCTTATCCATTCTCAAGTACCTGTGATTGTTTGACTGATTGATTGATATAAAAACATTGCTTATAACCAGAAAATGTGATTGCTGCCAAAGAAGTGGAGGAGACTGGCTAAAAAAAGAATAAGTCCATGGGGAAGCTAGGGGAAGAGATACATTAGTGAGAGAGAAGGAGCACGAACAAAGCCTGTTCTTCCAGCTTTGGTTCATGTTGTCTTGTCTCATCATTTGTATTGCAAACCAGAGTTCTAGACTCTGCTCAAACCAAGTAAGGATGAGTAACATTCACTCCTTATTTCTGGGACTGTTCCCAGGTTATTGTGTGGTCTTGATTCTTTCTTTTACAAAGCATGTCTAGTACATCAGTGTGCCTTCAGGAGAGAAGGTGATTGAGAACACGGTTTTGTTTTTCTATTTCATTGCTATAAGCATAGGATGCAATAATATTCTCTAAAATTGCATTGAAAAGGCCCACAGAAGAGCTGTGTTTAGTATGTAAGCAGCGTTGGTGCACTTTCTTTGGGACATATATTTACCCAAATCAATATTAGTTGAAAAGGATGTAGGAAAAGCAGAAGCTGTACACTATTTGATCAGGAAGGTAGAGCTGAGGAGAAGAAAAACTGCATCAAGCATTCAGATATGTATAATTTTTTAACTCAAAGATGATACATTAAGCAACTAATTCAGTACCTGATAATGTACATTGAAGAGTCTTGCTTTCCTTGGTCTGGTTAGAATTGTTAGATGCAGGTTTTTGTCTCTAGTAAAAAGGCTTGAATATGCCAGATATTCCGGGAACACAAAAAACCCCTCTCTTACATCTTCCTCTGGTGTATTTTACTCTGTGATATAGGTTGCTGAAATAACTGGCGTGGTAGAGACTGCAAAAGTTTACCAGCTTGGTGGTACACGGACAAACAAAGGACTGCAGTTGCGGTAAGATACTAAAGTAATCCTCTTCAATTCATGAATCAGTGTTCTTTTAATAGCTAATAATGTTCTGTGTGTTGTTTAGAGATGAGAACTAAAAAAAAGACTAGACCCTGTCATGCTACTTACTACTGCAATGTTGGGGTTGAGTTTATTTGTGGGGTTTTTTTCTGCTTGTGTGTAATGGAATGTATAAAAACCAAAAAGTCTTGTGCGGGGTGTTATGAGAGTATTGACATCTGGTTGTCTGGTTTTAGACTTCTTTAATCAGTTTACACTTATAGGTCCAAGATCACCACTCTACTATCAGAAGGGGATGATGTTACACTTTCTTGTTGCAGGCACGGCAATGATTCACGTGTATTTCGTTTGGAGTTTGTCTCAAATCAGGAATTTACTGAAAGTGAATTTATGAAGTGGAAGGAAGCAGTAAGTTTGCCAGACTTAAGTTTCTTCTGAGTGGCCTGGCCTTTTGCCAAGCATACTTTAAGTGGAAAGTAACTCTGTCTCTTGTGTTTAGATGTTCTCTGCTGGGATGCAACTACCCACACTAGATGAGATAAACAAGAAAGAACTGTCCATCAAAGAAGCCCTCAACTACAAATTTAATGATCAGGACATTGAAGAGGTAAACAGTGCATTGTAGTGAGGCTTAGAAGTGACAGGAGCTCATGGAGTAGAGCACTAGCTGTTACAAAGCAAAAGGATCATGGTATTTACTTTCTAATAAGGAAATAAAGGGCTCGAAATCAAGTTTCATAACTGGATAGAGTATCTTGATGGTCCCACTGTTGTTTGGTGCTCACTCCTGCTTTTTTCATCCTTTGTGCCCTATTGCTTTCTCTGGGACTTGTGTTGTGAAGCTTTGAACACCTAACCTGAGTATGGAAACTTAGTTCTCAAGTTCTGAAAAGCTAACAGCATCATGATACGTGCATTTTTCATAGTTTCTGCTGTTTAATGCTTGCTTAACACTGACCAAAGGTCACTAGCATCAGATTTTCGTAGGTCATAAGTGAGGAGAATGGAGCTGTAGCTCATTACCAGGGACAGAAATTTAGAAAAAAAAAAGCATAAGAGAAGGAGCATAACTAAAATTCTGTGGCAGTAAGTACATTTCATAGGTGATATTGATCTGTTGCTTCTAGTGTCCAAGTTATTGAAACAGTGATTTCATATTTGCATATTTGTGCTGTTTCCTCTGCATCTTACAGATTGTAAAAGAGAAGGAAAGATTCAGAAAAGCACCTCCAAATTATGCCATGAAGAAAACTCAGCTATTAAAGGAGAAGGTGAGAGATGAGATGATGCCTGCAAACTTAATATAACTTCTGATTTTGAAGAACTGGAGCTCATCTGGGTTTTGGCAGTAGTTAGCAGTAAGCTTGACTTTAACTATGCAGCTAAAAGGTGGATGTCAAGGTTCATTGCTGAGTTCAGAACACTGAGAATCCAGTTAGGGCTATTCTTTTTTTAAGAGCAATTGCTAACAGTAACAGCTGCCTTTGTGTCCTTTCAACAAGGTCTTAAGTTTTTTTTTCCTCAGAAACTTTTCCTTCTTTCCTTTGGTTTATTTTTGGTTTTTGGTTTTTTTTAGAGTACTCCATAATAACATTGAATTCATGTACTTATTTTTAAAATAGGAAAAATAAAAATTGTGTTACATTTTTTACTCAGACATAATTGAGTTGTCACTTTATGGCCAGTAATTTATATTAAAAAAAAAGGCGGCTGAAAGATTTACTTTCCACTGAACTGTTTTACATGTAGTCCTTCTGGAACAAATAGACTTAACAGTGCTGAGAAGCCAAAGCCAAGAAGTGGAGAAACGAAGCAGTCTTAAACATCTCTGAAGATAAAGATAGATATAACACGTTTTGGTTTTACTCATGCAGTCGTTTTTCAAAGTATTCATGCAGTAAAAACAAAAAGTTTTTATTAATTTGGATTCCTTGGCTTAACTGTATTGTTTAGTCACCGTTTTACTATGCACAAATATGTAAAATACTGGTTTCCTATCGCAGGAGGGTGCAATTGCTTTTTTTTGTCACCAGGTGGCATAATAAGCTCCTGTCATGTGTTAGGGGACTCTCCAGCTTGCTGAAATAAGTGGCAACTGGCAGTTGCTGAAATAATTCTTTTCCTGACCTGATGATGTTAAATTTTAATGAAACGTGTAACTTGAATCATCTAACTGACTTGCCCTCCTCATTCTGATACTGGTGTCCCTACATCTTCCTTAGTTTAAGGGATTTCAGTGGTTTTCACAGTTCTTCTGAACAAGAAGTCCAGTTTTGCCTTGAGCTGTAAGGAGAGTGTAGCTCTTTGTTATATTCATACCACACAGGGAAGATTATTTGCAACTGGCATAGGGCTAGCTGTCTGATTCACAGGTATATCCCATGTTTCTCTGACTAATTCTGTGGTAGAGAGTAAGGCCTAATGGATCACTGTTTGGTTGAAGGCTATGGCTGAGGACTTGGGGGACCAAGATAAGGCCAAGCAGATTCAGGATCAGCTTAATGAACTTGAAGAGAGAGCAGAGGCCCTAGATCGTCAACGAACAAAAAATATTTCTGCTATCAGGTAAGAAGCAGATACAGAAAATTTTCTTTCTTAAATAGTATCAATCAAAATAGAGAAACTATTGCAGTAGTGAATTAAATGCAGGATTTGTCTCTTCTTTCATGTACAATGTATTAATAAAATCTGTACTGTGATGCCTGTGTTAGTGCTTGTGTATCTTCACTTTCATTTGTCTGTCATTCAGTTAAAATTGTTAAAAGTGTGAACTCTTTCACAGACCCCAGGTAGCAGTTGTGTTGCAATAAGAATAATTTGTGATCAGGATGAAGCTGTAAGAATGCTGTTAGGTGCTTTGTTGTGTAGAGATTAATAAATGACAGTCACTTTCTTTTTCTTTCCCTCACCTTCCTTTGTTTCCATTCTACAGTTACATCAACCAGAGAAACAGAGAGTGGAATATCGTTGAGTCTGAGAAGGCTCTTGTGGTAAATAGTGCTGAACTAATACTTTTGTATGAGTAGTGATGAAATGATGCCAACAGGGAGAATTACATGGTGAAGTTACTAATTATTTTTAATGATCTGTAAAATCTTCCATATAGGCAAATGACTTGATTTTAAAGCACATTATCCTTTTGCTAACATCAATTATCAGCAGATTAGTGACTGTAATAGTGACTGAATGTGTTTTGTATGGGACAGAACTCAGAAAGGATACTTCAGAGAATAAAACAATGAAGGAAATACTCAATTCTCTGCAGTAACACTTTAAGGAAAAGTTAAGCTTATTAAAAAGTGGTTAAGTATTAATATCCTGAGAGTTTTGTGCCTGTTTTCTGTATTGTATTTGCCAAGGACAGGTTTGCTCTGTGAAGTGTAGGATGATGGGTGGGTTAAAATCTTTCTAATTTGAAGTTAGCTGTTGCTAATTTTCCTCTGATCGTGGTATTTGATATAGCTGGTGAGTGCTTGTATGGATGAGGTACTGTGAGAGGATTTACCAGGGTGTAGGTATCTAACTGCAAAACCATGTGCTTTTTCTTCTTCTCCAGGCTGAAAGTCACAGCATGAAAAACCAACAAATGGACCCCTTTACTAGGCGGCAGTGTAAGCCCACAATAGTGTCTAATGTGAGTGCAATACTGAAGTTCAATTGAGGCAGTTTTCAGAAAACCAGAAACCAATGTAATGCAGAGAGTAAGATGGAAAGTTACCAACTGTACCATATGCTATTAACGCTCTGGATGCCAATGTGAGATATAGTTGAGTGAGATCCTGGTCTCATTTTTTTTTATTAATGAAAAGTGTGAAGGACATAAGTGATGTGGGTACGTACTGCAAAAGAAGCCATGATTTAGGCTTCTGTAGTGAGTTCTTCTACGTAGAATTACTCAGATTTAGTTAGTACTTAGAAGACAGTTTGCTTTAGGTGTGAGTTTCGCTTCTAACTAGCTGAAACTTTTTTGAAAGATTAGTAAAAGGAGAGAGGAGAGCAAACGTTTTTGGCCTGTAATGGATAAAGTAGTTCAACACAAACTTCCCGTGTGATACTGTGGCAAAACCTGTTACTGCAGTCCCTGGGTGTATAGCTGTTGAATAGCAAGGTGATCAACTCCCACTTCTAAATGATCTAGCCTTGTTGAGGCCTGTTCTAGAATAGTATATGGTTCTGGTATTGATACTTAAAAATCTGGTCAGCTTGGCTCTATCAATCTTTGCAAACCAGCAAGGGAATAGGAAAGAAATTTATTGCAGGGCTTGAGTTAAACAATTATTGCTGAAATACTTCTTTATTAGAAAAAAATTGTAACTGAGTACCTTTATAGTAGAGAACTATTTGTGTATAGAAAACAGTCTTCTAAAGATTTCTTCTCTCTAGTGCAGTGTTTCAACCAGAACTGAAAGCTGAAAGCAAACACGTCTAGCAGTACTATTAAGAGTAGTCACAGACACAAACTATATCAACAGGAAATGTATTTCACATTTATTCAAAGAAAAACTTTCTGAAGGATGATTTCAGTTTGTTACTGGCGGAGGCATTACATAGATATCAGGATGATTTCAGTTGTCTCCGAGATCCTGAAGTTTTGGGTGAACTGATATACAGTCTATTATGGTTTTAGGTTTGTGGATATGAGCACTGTTTTAACAAAATGTAGTTATAGTTTTTGCCAATTTAAATCCAGTGGGTTTTGGGTTTTTTTAATATATTTTCCCTAATATTTCCCCTTTGCAGTCCAGAGATCCTGCTGTACAAGCTGCCATCCTTGCCCAGCTAAATGCAAAATATGGATCTGGTGTATTACCAGATGCTCCAAAAGACATGAGTAAGGCAAGTTTCCATTTCTGTCTTTATGTTCCTCACAGTGCCCTTTTACTCTGTGAATCTTATGACTAATAGGTGTGCATGCTTCAATTCTAGAAATGGATATCCTGTAGATTGCTGTCATAGAAAAGCAACAACTTTTTCTTTCTTGGGAAAAGAAATTTAAGTTTCTCTAGAAGTATGAAAGCTAATCTGTTTGTGACAGAAGAGGGGAAAAACATTTTCATCTCCATTTATCTAGACAGATAAGGGTTGGAGACTTACCTATAGTTTCTATTTCAGGGTCAAGGAAAAGATAAAGATGTGAACTCTAAATCGGCCAGTGACCTCTCAGAAGATCTTTTCAAAGTGCATGACTTTGATGTAAAGATTGATCTTCAGGTTCCTAGTTCAGGTAGGTGTTCCAGCTGAGTTTGGAAATGTGATTGTCTGTCTCATTAAGGTAGAGCTCACTACTACCAGAATAAGTCTTTCAAAATTATCAGTGGGCTTTTGAAAATGGAAACAAGGACTCTGTCATTTGTTCAAGTATCTTGAACTGAAGAGCGGGTATGTGATAGTGACATCCATTGAGAAAACAAGAACAACTGTATGGTATTAGACTAAAAACCTGTTTATTCCCATATCCTTGCTTCAAAAGGAGACAATGAGTGTTTTCTGATATATTCTTCCAGTCTACATTATCTATGACCTTCATAATCTTTGGGGAACAGATGGGTATTGTATTTAATAAGTTTTGACAGCTAGCTTGATACTTTGTTATTTTGTCTAATTGCTTTTGAGGACAAATAAGTTTGGGTGTCTGTGATGTTCTATTTCATAGTCTGTGTACATGCTCTGAGGATAAAGTATTTTTACTTGATTTTGAACCTGCTGCTTTATCACGTTGCTGTTCCTACCTTAGATATTGCAGATGGTATTTGAAGCTAAATTTTAGGGAAGCCTAAACACTGGCCAGGGAGTAAAGATACAAACACAAACTTGCTGACTCTTCCTCTTTGTGATCTTGACCTTGACAGCCTATGTGGCAAGAACAGTTTAGTGTCATAGAATCATTTTGATTGGAAAAGACCCATAAGATCATGGAGTACAACTGTTAACCCAACACTACCATGTCCCTTTGTGCCACATCTACACATCTTTTGAATGCCTTCAAGGATGGTGACTCAACCACTTTCCTGGGCAGCCTGTTCCAGTGCTTGACAACCCTCTTGGTGAAGAAATTTTTCCTAATATCCAATCTAAACCTCCCTTACTGCTGCTTGAGGCCATTTCCTTGCGTCCTGTCAAGTTGTTTTACAGTAGAGGGAAAGCATGGGAATATCCTAGTGCAGTTTGACACAGATGGTTTAGTATTTCTTGCATTACTGGAAGGACTAGATCTGAAGTTTCTTGGAGAGGACAATAATTTAGGAAGTACTGTAAGAATTCACAAAGACTTAAAACCTTGTTTGGAAGGTAGAGTAGGATAAGTTCTCTTTCAAAACTAGGTTAAGATTGAAACTCTGGATGTAAGACTACAGAATGAGGTAGGATGCCAAGAACAGGAGAGGCTTCTGAAGCAAATGGTGAGAGTTATGAAAATGAAAGCTAGCAAGCAGATGAGGGCAAGGCACTGAAGGACACTGAAGAGAAGGATGAGACACACAGGTTTCTTAGAACACCATTTTGACATCTTATTTTGTGCAGTCTCCTTTTTTAACAGAAGAATCTGGAGATTTGTTAAAATGTGTATTGTAGATGTGGATAGGAAATTTGAATTTGTCTGCTTACTGTCTGTCTCTTCATGCTTGCAGTTATGGGATAAAGATTTACCAAAGATCCCAGAACTGAGCCTGAAAACTGTTTATACTGTGACTTCAGAGAGCTACAGTTTTCTTAAGAAATGAAAGTATACTTATCAGCAGAAAGCTGGATTGACAGAGTCAAAATTGCACAGGCTGTACCTCTGAAGATACGCTCCCTGACACAGCCTGTATTATTAACTGAAGTTCTAATCTGATGTATACCAGAGAAGTCAAACAGGAATTTGTGGTGAAATTATCAGCAAAAGGAGCAAGTAAAAATTTGTAATTTTCACATATTTTGGTTCTCACTCTTTTCTTATCCCCAACAGAATCAAAGGCACTGGCCATCACCTCCAAGGCTCCTCCAGCAAAAGATGGTGCCCCGCGGCGATCATTGAACTTGGAGGACTACAAAAAGAGACGGGGGCTTATTTGAGCATGCCCACTCTGCTGCTTCTGATCCTGCATGCTCCATGATGATGTCCTACCTTTTCTTCCTCCCTTTTCAGTTTTCCCTTCTGGGTTGGAGCAGCAATGGAGCTGGGAAGAGACTCTTTAAAACTGCCAGTCATCTGTAACATAAACCATTCAACTATTTACTGTATAGACCTCCCTTCTTGCCCTTTCCTCCTGCTCCCCTCACAAATGTGGATCTGTGCTATTTGGGGTTTTCCCATTTCTTTTAGTTTGAGTTTTGTTTTTATTTTGTTGATGCAGCTCGTTGGTCCACTCTGTGTTCAGTATTAGCCTGAGGTCTGGATTTCCATAGAAATCTCTTGGCAGTCACAGAATCAGCACTTGGTGATCTCCCCTTACGTACCACCACAGGCACAGTGAATAAACATTGGCGCAAGGCCTTTGTGGCTGGAAGGTCATCTGCACTTTCTTCCTCCTCTTCTTCCTCCTTCATCCTAGCTTTGGAGAAGGGAATCTTCAAAAACTGGCCTAGGTTCAAAGTGTAAATTTTTTGGGAGGGTTGTGTGACTTTTTTTCAGGTGTTTTTTATCATTTTTAAGCTGCAGTACTATTTGTATCCGTCTGTCACAGTTCTTTACGGCTGTTTTGAATTTCTACCAGCTGTACTTGAGCATCTGAAATTGCAAGAAAGAAACTCATTAAATGTGATTCTTCTTACTAAAACGGCTTGGCTGATATAGCTGTTTAACTTCATGTTCCCTTTTTTAATTACACGTAAATGATGAGAAAGAGGTACACAGTTCTTAATGTTAGGCTCGTCGTCCGTAGCACATCCAGAGTCTCCGGCTATAACTGGGTGAAGTAGCTTTTTGTGAGATGACCCTGGGGTGCTCATCGATTGGGCTTTAATTTCTTCTCCAGGCCTTCAATACTGTTAAGTCATCATGTTTTCATTGGGCTCCAGCTCACTTTGTTTCTTGCTTTATGAACTGTTTAAATGGGGCTTCTATAAACAAACAAAAAGTTTTTAAAAAAATTTAAAAATCACATTGCGTGGATGGGGAAGGACATAATGGTAAGGTTAGTGGGCAGTGTATGAGAGGTAGCTGATGCACATTTTTTCATGTATAAACTGGTACAAGTGGAGTGCAACATGAGCACAAGAATTGTATGGCTTTATGGAATATTTGACTGGACACAAGTTGACAGCTAAATTATCACTCAGGTGTAGAAAAAAAAACCAGAAAAAAAATCAAGTGTAAATATAAGCAACATTTAACAAAGAACTTTTCCAAACAAGATACAACTAAATATATGAAACTAAGAACTAAATTAAAAGAGAATTAGAAGTCTAAAAGGTTAGAGGCCCTCTTTCAGGTAAGCGTGCAAGCGCGTTTGTTCCTGCTCAGGACAGTACATATATAATAACTTAAGCACTGAACTGGATAGGAATGTTTCTGGGGGACCCTGAAGAGGGAAAATGCTGATGCTCTTCTTGTGTCAGAGCATTACTGTTTTTCTGAAATCATACACTGGTTACGTTTAAACCTGTGTTTGATACTTCCTTGTTGGATTCTTAATGAAACTTTAATCTAGTTCTTATTTAACTTTCTTTTTTTAACAGTAGCTTTAAAGAAACATCATGTAATTGTGTGCAGACTGATTCTATGAACTGTGTATAAAAAGAAGATCAACCTATGAAGCAGCTCTTGCCAACATGTAAACAAATAATTAAAATATTTCAATACTTATTTACTGAATAGTCCATAGTTCTAGGACACGTGGATTATTCTGTAGATATGTAATCATAGACTGCTTTATTTGATGGCCTATTTTAGCAGCTTCTCTGGAGTTGTAGTAGGCTCTCACATATGTGTACTTTTAACTTTTTAAGATTGGATTTATGGAATCTACAGTCATAACTTCATAGGAAATGTGATTAACTGTGTAGATATGCATTTGATATGATTTTGTTTTTTTCAACAGCTTCAATGATGTTACAGATTTGTACTTTGAAAGAAATCTAAACTTACTTTGCAATAGCCAGTTTTCAAAATAATCACTCTCCAAAGCTTTGCTGAAATAATTGCCTAATCTAGCAATTCAGGAACTGATTTTTCCACAGAAATGCCTCAGAGTTCTGAGATGCAGTGACAAGTCTCTAAAGGTAAATACAGTATTTTAATATATTTGGCCTTGCTGTATTTGTTTTAGTTAATTTCTACATTTGGTACCACAGGAGTAATCTGTACCATGGCCAAAATGTGGGTGAGACCCATAAGGTGTTGCAAGTAACTTTTAGTAACAATAACCAAAACAGAGGAGATGCAGCGAGTTTAGGATGTCAGTCTTAATTATGAGCTATGTCCTAGTTATCTGCAACTATGAAACTGCCACTTACCCTATCAAAGTCTCTGGATTTTGCTGAAATGTTGTTTTTAAGAGAGGTAACAGTCAGTAAATTATCATGCAAACCTCTTATATTGAGAATAATACATGAAGAAAGTACTCTTGAATAGTTACAGAATTGTATGAAAGCTGTTATCTTTTTTCCTTTAAATGCATGTAAAGGTGAGTGATTATACCTCCCACTTGTTAGAGAGGGAGAGATTTGTTTACTTTGTTTTGTTGGTGTCCTAGCATAGTTCATCACAGTTGTACAGACTTCTATAAATAAAATTGGTTTGTTGGTTTAATAAGGTTGATTGTTTATCCCTTGATCTGAGGTGCTAAGGGTTTCCTTTCTGGAATTTGGTTTTTTTAGAAACTGACACTTCACTTATCAGGCTGAGTGATTATCTTTAATACCAATACTGTAAAATAGTTAATGAAAAGAAATCCTTCTTTTTTGGAAGAGGAACTGTTAACTCCTGGATCACTCTGTAACACTTGGAGTTGATCCTTATCACTAGCAGCAAATGGAGCCTCTTGGAAGGTCAGTTCACTTGCACCTCTGCTGCATTTCACTTAAAACACAGACTTTGCTTGTCTTGTAGAAATCCAGACTACTTTTGTAATCAGAAATGATAAAGCATACAGCTGAACTTTAAGAAGCTCCTGAATGAGGTGAAGCAAGATTGTGCTCAGAGGGTGCTTGATGGGAGGATGAGTTCTTCCAAGATGTAAGGAAAAAAGTATCACCCCTAGGACAGTCAGACAGTGCACTGGGTTTCCCAGAGAAACTTTTCTGTCTTCATTTTGGGATTTTCAACAGAATCCTAGATTAAGCCATGAGTAACATAATCCAACCTTGTAGTTTACCCAGCTTTGAGTAGGAGGGTGGGCTGGAGACCTCCCTGAGTCAGCTCTCTGACTTGAATTATTTTGTGATTCTGTAAGTAATTTCATATTGCTTTCTCCTGTCTTTGTTTGTCTTCCCTGCAAGTACTGCCCCCTCCCCATCCCCGTTCCAACATGCAGACTACAATGCAGCACAGGGAATTTGTCTCACAGACACAGTGTCTTAGGATGACCAGTGCAGCATTTCCCAACAACACATCCTTTCTGAGACTCTCTAGCTGTGGACACTGATAGAATTCCTGTGAGGACTGTCTGAGAAACAAAATTGTCCTTATAGATTAACCACTCAACAGGCTGGAAGACTGAGCCTTATTACAAGAAAACTGTTTTAAGAAATCTGATAGGAGTTACCCAGGTTGCCAAATAGGACTTGGCTATTTGCAAATGAGGATTATAGGCTATTGATTTAATTATAGTCTGGCTTCTCTAAATATACACCCCATGCATAAGTTTCTTAATTTTTATCAATTGAATGGAAAATGTAAAGAGCAGTTCTGCTACTGTAGTCAACTACTGATGTGGACAATGACTCTCTCCTTGGGCAAAACAGAGAGTTTATCTACTGGTTCTTCCTGAATTCTGTGTCCAGCATTCCAGTAGTCTTTGGGTGATAAAGTGTGTTTTCTGTAGAGCAAATAATTTATCTGAGTATGATTAGGTTGAGTAGAACATATTTAGGGTAGAACATATTCTTTATCATTAATTTTTCACTCTGTCTTCACTATTGAAACATGAGAGCAATTATTTGAAGTGAAAAAGGAAGTGCTGGCACTTGGTGTCAAGGAGTGAGCTGGACACTTTAAGAGACTCAATACTCTCATGCAGTATGAAGCAAAGGAATGGATTAAAGAGTGATAATTAGGGAGAGGTATTCTTTGTGGGGTTTTTTTCTTTCCTTCATATCAAGCCTTAAAAAAAGAAGTTGATTGAATTTTCTTGTGTGTTTGATTGTGACAATAGCTGATATCTTTCTAATTCCTGAAAGCTAACTGCAGAGTCTCTGCCCTTCTAAAACTACTTATATGCCATACTGAGGTTCTGTCTTTCAACACATTTGTAATCCCCTGACAACAGAAGAAACACTGAGCCCTAGTGAGGGTGGGAAAGAGTGGTCATAGCCTGGAAAACACTAAGAACCTCTGGTCCAGGAGGACGAATACTATGCAAACTTAAACACAATATGGTGCTTTCTGATAGCTAGCCTTTCACCTTGGCCAAATGTGATGCCTTCTTTGGATGAACTACATTATTTTCACTGATGTAGAAGCCCATCTTACAGTAAGTTATTTTCTGAAATTATTTTTAAGGAACATTGAAGTTTTGAAATAGGTCAGTTGGGAAATTAGTGGTTACTCATACAAATGTTTGCAAGCACCATCCTTGACTTAATTGCACATGCATAAATTACCATGACTTCTGCACAAGTTTGTTTGGTTTTAGAAAATGTGTATAATTTTGCTATATAAGACCTAGGGTTTTTTAATACTGTTCTGGAGAAATTATAGTAGGCCAGTGCAGAAGCCCATGATCACAGCAAAGGAGAAAGGGAAGAAAGTCACTGAAAGAAAAACTTGATGGAAGTCTCAGGTTGATTGTCCTAAATCTCAAATTAGTTCTCAACTAAAACTTTTACATTTTCTCAGTCTTCCTGGGGCAGGATTTTTTCTGTTATTAAACAGTGTGTTTGGCAGAAAATACGGGGATGGATAGGGTAGTAAATCACACTACAGATAAGTAACTTTGTCAACTTGTTAAAGATTATTTTAGACAAGATTCATAAATGCAGCTTAATGCTAAATGAGCATTGGAATGGGAACAAAGAATACAAGTTATTTTCTGGCATAAGTATATACCTACAATGACCAAAATACATCTAGTCTTTGGAAGTTTGGATTTAAGACTCAGTGGGTTGGAGGAAGGGGCAATAGACTGTAGAAGTTTAGAGGCTGGGAGTGATCTGCCTTTGTAAACAGCATGAACAAGGTTGCTGTGCCTGCTTCAGGAAAGAAATTCAAAATAACTCCACTTGAGAGTAGGGAGGGGGAAATCTTGACAGCTGTAAAATGTGCCACTAAATTAAACAAATGAAATTTTATCCAAACTTTGTGATGATTATGACTTTGAGCTTTATGAATGCACCATTCTTGAATCATTTGTTTGCTCTCCCTCATGACTAAGGACAAACATGTAACTGCCAGATAACCCACCTGGTGTGCAAGAGTACCTGTCTTGAGTGCAACAGTGTGAACGGTGTCTGCCTCATCCCTTCTCTGTAATTCTTCATGGTGGTATATCTGCCAGTTGGTACCTGGCTTCCATTATTGTTCAAGGTTAAATTGCTGTGTAAAAGCTCAACTCCTGCAACTAGATGTGTGGCACTCAGTTTTTAGGCCCTTTACTGGAAGCAGTGGTGAAGGAGTACAGGCTGATAGGAGGAGAAGCGTGAACACCAGTGACTTGGCAGCTGATGCATGGCCGTTTTCTGAGGTGGCAGTTCTAGTGAAACCTCTGCTGCTTACCTATACCAGGTATTTCTCATCTTACTCAAGCAACAACTGACTTTTTCATACTGATTGATGGTGTGGCAGTTAGAAAAAAATCATTGCTTATGTCCCAGATATGCTTGAGGAGGTTACTATGAAAAATTACAGCTTCTCCCAAGAACAGCACTATTGCAGTGTTTTTTCTTGCTGCACTTAGTGCAAACACAAGCTCAACAGATTGTTTAATATTGTAGGCTTCCTTGATTTGGGTCAAAAAATGATCTGCGTGACTGGAAAAAGCAGATCATATACAGCATGAACACTTTAAAGGAAAAGGACAAGCTTTTGTTTCGTGCTTTGCTGTTGAAGACTTACCAGTTGTAAAAAAACTGAGAGTAGTGATTCTTCCTGTAATGAAGCTCTCCCCTTGCAAGTATTATAATGGAGTAGGAGGCAAACTGGTTTTCCACTATTAAGGTAAACTTGAACATTTGAATAAATGCTGTTGACATCTGAAAAAGACTAGATGAATTTCAAATACAAAGCAGTCATTTTCAATTTTGAATCAGGATTAGCTGATTATTAATTTGATTGTTGATTTTTATTTCCATTGCAAACTTCCACAATATTTTCCTAAATGATCAAAGGCAGGAAGTTGAAGATACAAAGTGTGATGGCAAAAATTGAGTACCACTTTAGCATTTTATAAAACTCTCTTCTAACTCTGCTTCTGGTAAAGGATCTACTACAATTAGTTTGGTGAGTTAGCTTAGCAACCAAAGTCTGGAAGTGGGAATGAACTATTGTAACAGCATAGGTTATATGATCTTTAACAAAAAATTTCACTTTAAGCTAAAATCCCTTTACTGCTTAGCAATGACAAGTTTTTAATTTTACAGCATTAATATTACAGAATGTACTCCTGGGTTTCCTGTCACTGTGTTGCCTGTTTCAGTTTGCACAATCTGTTCACAGCAGCTAGTACTCTTCCAGAGGCAGATAAGGAGTACAGAGAAAAAAATGTGTCTGTAAATTGTATCTTGAAACAAGTTTAGGGTTGAATGCCCAGAAGCCTGAAAATGTACAGCTCAAATATTATATTATGGCCTATTTAGCTGGTGTTACAGTGGATGGGAAGACTCTGTGGGAGGCAGTGGAACTGGATGGAGTCCTCATGAAGAATATTTTTACTCACAGGTGACCTGAATTGCAAAGTCACAGGGTGGGACTGTTCTTGCAGTGATCATTTTGTGTTATTTACAGAAAGCTAAGGCAGAGGACTTTTTAGACTGCCACAAACTAGTGTTTTGACTGCTCAGCAGAGACAGCCTAGGTAGTTCCTCTGATCCTGCACTCTTCAGGAAGTGATGTGTAATGGGATCCACTGTAATCAACCATAAAGTGAGTCTTTGCTCATGACAAGTTTGTTGATGTATGGTTAATAGTAATAATCGTTAGTTATTACTATAAAATTAGGGAGCATTTAAATTCTGAAGGCTGTATATTGCCTCTTGGTTTCTCTCTCTTCCTGCTCATGAACTTCTATCTTGAATAAATTCATTTTATCACACCTTGCATATTTATATGGTATATTAATTCCCTTTACTGCAGTCCCTTTTCAAAGGGAATAATGATGCTAACTTACCCTTGGAGATAGGCACTAAGTTGTATTCATTCCTAAAAGATAACCCATTTGTTGGGCTATCTTTACATATAGTGTGTCTTGGCTAACACGGTTCTTCAAAGTCGTTGGGTATTCTTGACCTGACTTCTTGAGGATGGTAGCAGGTGGCCACAGCAAAACAATAGATGTTTTTTCCAATGTTAAGATAGGGCTGAATTGAAGTGGATGTTTCACTGAAATACAACAAATGTGATCTGAACCCAGCTTTGAAAGGAGGGGCTGACTGAGTGAGCTGTCTCAGAGTGGTCCAGGCTGCGTGGAAGTATTTCTGAGTCTTAGTCTTAGTCTCGGCTTTCTCAAATGCACTGTGCTTTGGTAAGGTGTCAGTAACAGAAACCAGGGACGAGACATAGCAATGTTGTTGCTTGAACAACACTTTCTGAGTGTGGGGCTCACAGAAAGAAAGGTCTGGGGTGCTGGGACAAGGTGAGGAGTTGTAATGTTGCTGGGACTGCTGTGCCTCGAAGGCTGGCCCATTGAAACCTGGAAACTGCTTCTGAAGCAGGGCCTGGCCACACTTATGGTCCATTGACTTGCCTTTCCAGTCCCCTCTGCTTAGGAGAGCAGAGGCAATGTTGCTACTGAATATGCTGAACAACTCCCACAGCTCAGTGTCATAAGCACCCTTCTCCAAAGGCCTTCACTGGCTCTTTGACATAAGCTTGTATTAACACAGCTGTACTTGATTAGGTTCTAGAAAAATTGTGCCACATTTGCTTTGTAAAACAATATACATACATATGTATATTCCTATTCTTAATTTATTACCATGACTGAAAATTAATCCTGTGGGGAAAACAACATGGCATTGTAGAAAATCATTCAGTATTAAGAACTGTTTTGTCAAGTTCAGGGAGGTTAAGCACCATTCAGCCATGGCAGGGAGCTATGGTAACCATCCACTTGGGCAAGCACATTCAAAAATGCTACTTTTTGCAAGTGGACTGAGCCATGGTATTTGACCAATCTCCTTTTAATGGATTAGCAGTCAGGCTATTGTTAAAATTCTGGGTACTTCTTTAGCTCTAACATTGAACAGGGATAGCAAAAGGTGAATTTCCTGAGGGATGTCTCTTGGTGTAGGAGGATTAAGACTGCAGTTTTTGGATGTGAGCGAAATGATTTGATTTGCTTGCCTGGTTGTGGAAGGAGTTAGTGGCACCTTGGCTGAATGGGTTGAGGTCATGACCCAGCTTACATCTGATAAAATGTTTCCATGTTCTTTTTTGTCTCATTGATCCCAGACTTTATCTTCAGACATAAACAAAGCTAAGACAAAATGTAATTTGCTCAAATAGGTGGTACTTGCATTATCAAGAAAAAAGAGAAGGAGCACTTACTTGTAGTGGTAGAACACTTGAGGTGAAATTTTTTGTTCTGGACAATAGCGGACCATGAGACTACAGAGCTAACTGGCGTCAGATGTGAGCACTGCATTTAGTTTCCAAGAATTAAACACAGACACTCCTGAAGCTGATAATCAGGCTGGAGAGACAAGGGTTTTGCTGAATAGTCTCTTTTTGGTCTTGAAATTGATTTGTGATTCATTTAAAACAGAAGAAAGCTTGTAAGGATCTCTCTGAAAAAGTAAGGATTTCCTGGTGGGACAGACATACAGCTATAATAAGTTTTACTTTATTGCTTACCTGACCAGGCTGTAAAAAATTAATTTACCTCTTTTCTGTCAAGGGACTAAAAATTTCATAATAAAATTGTTTGGTGAGGGAGAAATTTATTAGGTTTTTTAATGCCTTCCCAACAGGACAGACTTAAAAATCCTGTCAACCTGTCCAGTGGAGAAACAAAGATGCTGGGTGGAGAACAGCTCCCACAAGAAAGCAGTTAGATTGTCAGAAGTTTTGCCAGGGAATACTCCATTGCTTCTTTAGAGGGAAAAGCAGCATTCCTCCTGTAGGTGGAGAAGTGCTTCAGTTGGAGCTGTCAGGCTGAGTCTGATCAAATACCTGTTTGGGCCATTATCCTGTCTCAAACTACAGCTAGTGTGGAATGTGAGGGTAACAGCATAAGAAATAGGGCAGTTTGCCTTTGATAGCATCTTAACATCTACAGTTGGGAGACATCCTGAGCCAGAGGTTGTTTTGTAACGATTATGCTCAGTGACCACTAGAAGACCTAGCCCTTTTCTGTATGTTCAGAAACTGTTTTGAAACCCAAAGAAGACTAAAGTTGTAGAAGACACTACATTTTTAAAAACAAATAGAAGCTGAGAGATATGGAGAGGAATCTCTGAGATTCACTGGTCAAGAGACCACTGGAGGAGGAACAAGGGTCGAGGAGAAACTATGATGGTCCTCAATGCATCCAAAATTTGCAGAGATTTTGTAGTGTGAGTGTGATTGTACACTGAAGTATCTGACTAGTTGCTAAAGACCTTGGGGTTTTTTTTCTTTTTCTGAGCAATGATGTGAAGAGAAGCTAGCACTGGTGCTAGAGGAAACAGTATATTTATGGTGAGTGGATGTCAGTGACACTTTTCAAAGCCTCCACTTTTTATTTGTATCAAGACAAGGAGCTGCAACATCAGAAGTAGGAGCAGAGCACCTGCTCAACCATCACTCCTCTAAGCTGCCTGGCTGGTGGCATGTGCTCCTTGCTGATGTGCAAGCAGAACCTATACAGGGTTTTTGCTGGTGTGGGGCAGCAAGCATTATTCCTTTGTCAGGAAGCCATGTTCTCAGTCTCCTCTGCTACCAGGATTCAGCTGGCTGAGCTGTGCTGTCCTGAGAAAAGGTTGTGAAAAATTGCTATGGTATCCGTGAGATGCTATACCTGTGACTTTCCCAACTTTCTTAATTCAATGACAAGGTGATGCTGTTTGGGGCCTGTCCTAAAGTCTTTTTGTGTTGACAACGTATGATACTCTCTCTCGCTTTTGATCCCTTTTCTGGGATATACATTTCTAATTAAAAGAAACATTGGCTGTATGCCTTCATTTTTATGGCTCTTTGCTGTTTATCCCCACCCTACTAATTATCTTTCACTCTTAATGAGATACTGACTCCTGCCTCTAATCTCTATGGCCGACTTAAAAGATCTTTCAGACAAGCTCCTTCATGCTTTCTACCATGCTGCTTTCTGGGTATTGGAGGCACTTTATGTTAACAGTCTCAAGGGTCTCAATTCATCTTTCTGTTTCCTTTACAGAGCCCCAGTTGCCCACTTTGCTGCCTCCTTTTCCTGTTCATCTCCCAGCCTGTCAGGCTCAGCCTTCTCCCCCAGCTCTGTCCTGGACAGTGCACCATGGCCATCCAGAGGGACAGAGCAGCAGAGACTTTTCTTTTTTCCACTGTGTTATTAAGGTCGCATTTAGTGTTAGGTGCCAGTGCAACACTGGCTTGTGCAGTCTTATTTTGGGCTGCAAGTCACTGACAGAATTTTAAAAGGAAAGTCATGTTCCAGGCTGGGACAGGGGTACAGACTCACTGCCATTGAATTTTTCATCCTGCCAGTTAGCAAGCGTTGCTGCTGAGCTGCCACTTCAGTTTGTTAATACCCAGTACAGCTTTCCAGTCCTTTGCTTTAGTTTTCTGTCTAAAGATAAGGTCAGGAGGAGAGATGTGTTGTGAATTTACTAGGTGAGCATTGCTCAAATGCAGAAGAAAAGGTAACACAGAGCAAATAAAGCACAGACCTGTCTTGAGAGCAGTTATGGGGGAAAAGCAGAAAATATAATTCTTTGACAAACCATGGTAATTAAAGCAGAGAGAAATATTTTTTTTCAAATCCAGCAATATTTCCTGATCTTTTAGTACCTGTGGAGCCATTGGCTGAAGGCTAAAAGAAAGCAGATTTGCCAGCTTGAGTATTCAACTGTTCAGTAGAAACTTATGTCTGCCTTCTGTGATCACTGCAATGTTCACTATGACATCAGAGGCAAATATAGGGCCTTGGGACAAGACACCAAACATGCCTTAGGCATGCTTTGTGGAGTTTAAGGTTTAATGGTACCATTCTCTCAGAGGAGAGAGTAAGGAATTGCTGTTTACCATCACTGACAACTCTAAGCAGCTCAGGTCTGTGCAAATGCAGCAGGATATTAAAATCAGAAAATAATTTACTTTGGAAGAGAGCCCTAAGATGGAGTCCAACTGTTAACTGAGCACTGCCACGTTCACCACTAGACCGTGTCCCTAAGTGCCACATCAATATGTTTCTTGAAGACTTCCAGGGATGGTGATTCTGCCATTTCCCTAGGTATCCTGTTCCAATGCCCAACCACCCTTCCAGTGAAGTAACTTTTACTAATGCCCTGATCTCCCCTGACACAACTTGAGGTTTTTTGCTCTTGTCCTGTCATTTGTTGTCTAGGAGAAGAGACCAATCCCCACCTCACTACCAACCTTCTTTCAGGTAGCTACAGAGAGTTTTAAAGTCCTCTAAGCCTCCTTTTCTTCAGGCTAAACATACCCAGCTCCCTCTGCCGCTCCTCGTAGGACTTACCCTCTAAACTCTTCACCAGCTCTGTTGTCCTTCTCCAGACATGGTCAATGTCCTTCTTGTAGTGAGGGGCCCAAAACTGAACACAGGGTTCAAGGTGCAGCCCAACCAGTGCCAAATACAGGGGGACAGTCACTTCTCTGATCCTGCTTGCCACACTAATGCTGATAACAAGCCAGGTGGCTTTCTTGGCCACCTGTGCACACTGTTGGCTCATATTGAGCCAGCTGTCAACCAGCATCCCCAATCTTTTTCTGCTTGGCAGCTTTTTAGCCACTTCCCCCACCCTGTAGCACTGCCTGGGGTTGTTGTGACCTAGTGTAGGACATGATGTTTCCCCTTGTTGAACCTTATACAATTTGCCTCAGCCCAAAGATTCAGCCTATCCAGATCCCTCTATAGAGCCTTCCTGCCCTCCAGCAGATCAACACTCCTGCCCAACTTGGTGTTGTCTGAAAACTGACTGAGGAGGTACTTCATCCCCTCATTAAGGTCATTGATAAAGACATTAAAAAGGACTTGACCCCCAAAATATTTGTGAGTGCTGTTTTTTAATTTCACTGTTCTTTTAATGTGTTTCAAAAGGAAATTCAGCTGTAAGTATAAAAATTGTTCCAGATGAAAAGTTTATGTCCATATACTGGGTTTTCAAAATACTTCTTTTCTCATCTTCCATAAGATAATAATTGTATTGCATTCCACATCTTTTCTCCTTCCACAAAACCTTTCTTCAAACCTGTCTGAGATTTTTGTAAGGATGTTTGAAAATTTAATTTTATGATGAAAAATGAGGTAAATAAATCACAATTTTTTGGTGGTTCTTGTCCTCTCTCCATGTGACATTTTTTCACTTTAAAATTATGTGCAGCACACATTCTCTTTTCCTCTTAGGTAATAAATAAGCACAGAGATGAACTGATTAAAATGTTATTTTTCCAAAATCTCAGGATGTTTTTAAAGGGGATACAAGAAAGTATAATCTCTAGATCTTATTGGCATAGGAACTGGTAGTGTAAACCAGGTGAGTTCATTTTTCAAATACCACTCAGATAGGTAATGAACACACAGGTTAATTTCAAAGATACTGATCTCTTGTCTGCTAGTGTCAATCCAGTTTGGAGCAAACAAATATTTCCAACATTTCTAACATTCTACCAGCACAAACAAGTCCATAGAGCAACTCTTGTAAAAAGTGTCAGATCAGTGTCACAGAAAGGGCACAATGACTTGATCCCTTTGCTCTATTCAACATTTGAGTTTTTACTGGTGTGTTTGTCATATGAATCAACAAAGCCAATGTCTTAATGTGAATGTATTTTATGTGACTTCAATATATGAGTTATTTGATTGCTCTTACTTAAAAGTATTCATTCTAATACTTCCTTGCATTAATCATAGGGCTTGAATGAAAACTGTTTTCTGAAACATTTCTTCTTTTGTGTTTGTGCCCACTTCCAGCATCCTGATTAGCCATCTTTGCGTGGACAGAGAGCATTGCCCAATGCGGTAACGAAACTTAACTTTGGCATTCTGTGGCCAGGAAGACAGTGCCGTCCATCCAAATTCCAGGTGCTATTTTTCAGTAGTGTTTTAACATTTCCATTAACCTTATGAAACAGTTAAGTTGTTATGATTAGAGCTCAGAGATTGCTCCTGTAACAAAGAGAAGCAGCTCATTGCCCGTGTTTCTCCAGATTTTATAGGGTGGCAGTTCTATCACAAAGGGAAGCTCCTTCTTATCTTTCCAGCCTGTCCATTCTAAGAGCTTGCATGCCTCTGTTGGAGGACATCAGCCTTGACAGCTATTCCACCATGTATTTGTGATCCCAAGAAGATCATGGCCTTGTGATGGCAGGCAGGTCTCTGACTCCTCATATTTATTCCCCATGCTGCATCCATGAGTGTGCAGGCACTTCAGAGGGGCACACTGTCATGCTGGTGGATTTTCCCATCACAGTGCCCTGTAGGCACTCCTCGCTTACATGCAATTGCTTGTAAGCAATTAAGGTGACCTTGATTAACCCCATTTTGCCAATTTTGTGTTTCCTTTCGTTCACATTGTCCTGTGCCTTTTGCTTATAAACATGTCCAACATGCCCTCACAGAGCTGTTGGTAACTCTCATCTTTCCCTGTCATAATTCACATTGTTTTCTCTTCCATTCAGATTAGTTCTGCAGAATTCCTTGTGCCTCCTAGAAAAACATAAACCAAACCAGGCTTATTTTAAGAATGTATGACAAGGATAGAAGATTCTAATCTGTCCTGAAATATTTATGCTCACTGGAGTTGCTGTTTCTTCTCATGCTTCACAGGAAAAATGCACAATGTGTGCATTGAGGCTGAGTAAAGGTAGCTAGGAGGAATTGCCTTTTATCTTTGACAAAAACAAATGTTATAAAAGTCTCTTCCAAAAACCTGAACAACACAATAAGCTTTCAGAGAAGAGAAATGATTCACTATGTTCACATGTTTATTCATATTTCTCTGTAAACTCAGAGGTCATACAGTTCTCAAGTGCTCAAACAATTGTATACTACCATGGCTGTTTCATCTTATCTTTCCCTCTCTCCAAGCATGAACATGCTTTCAGATTCACTTCATGGCCTAAGTGAAGACATGAAGTGCATTAGGCTTAGGACTGAATATTTCTGACACACAGAAGGTGATTTTCACAGAAAACTGAGGAATGAAGAAAACTATGACTATCCTCTACAGAAATCCATTCTTTTGGAATCAAGAAGATCTGTTGCCCAGGCTCATGATAATAAATTTAAACTGATGCATTTGGTGCAGAAAGAAGGAAAATGGTATTAGATTTAAATTTCACTCAGGGGAAGCCGAAATCTCAACATTATGATGCTATGACAACCTGATTTGTTGATATTATGATCTGCAATAGCTTAGCCTCTGTGTACTTGGGACAAACATGGTGCTGGTGAATGGTGATCATCTTGCAGCCCTGCAGGGCAAAGTGTCTATTCAGGGAACACATACTGTGCTCACACGGTTGCTTCATCACCCCACTGTCAGGCCCTCCTGCCTACCCTGCCAAGAGGAAACCTTGGGAAAAGAGGCAGAGAGGCATGGGGGTGTCCAGCTGGGATAGTTGATGGGGCTTCATTAAGGGCCCTTCTGAATTCCAAGCCACCAACTCTGCCCTCATGCCAGCTACCACAGAAGAGCACTCCCTAGTACCAGGAGCGTCATCTTCACCAGCAGCCAAACACAGGCAATTGTGCCAGGAGCAGGGGAGGAAAAGAGTGTGTCAAGAAGCTGCACAAGAGCTTGTGTATGAGGAGAGGAAACCAAAACTCTTGAGTGTCTGAAACTGCAGGAGAGTAGCAGGTAAATTGGAGGTGCCTATTTGTGAGTTCTGGTTAACCCTAAGCACCATGTGAAAGGGAAGTAAAGCAGCCACTAAAAAAATGTTTCAGAGGCTGGATATCTGTCAAAAATACAAGGTAATTTAAGAAAAATCAATCAGATACCAAAGAACACATAATTTCCAGAAAGAAATAAATACAGGTAAATTCCTTACAAAAATAAATGAGTAAAAAGATGATGGGGAAAGGCTACATGATCTTGTAATAGGATGTTGATATCCCCAACTGATGAAAATATAGTTAGAATTTTGCAATTCATACTTAGTAAATAACAATCAAACTGCACCAGGGTGCAAAATAAAGCAAGTAAGTCTCCAAGTGTTGGAAGGGAAACAGCCTATGCTCTCCTGGATGATATTAAATAAACACCCAAAACAACAATGATGAAAACAGGCATAGGAAAGTGAAGGTTGAAAGATCCAAGGAGGAGGCTTCAAAGGCTGTCAGCATGCACTAACAGGGAGTGATATGTGGGGCTGCACAAGGAAGTAACAGAAACTGAAGGAAATCCAGGATTTTTAAAGTGACAGAACAATTGTGAGTGAAACTGTTTCACAAAACCCAAACAGAAAGACTGAAAAAGCTTACCAAGAAACTTAGTAAATGTATTTTTTGCAACAAAATTGTTTTGAAAACATTAAAGGGAGAGCTGTGTCAGGAGACTGGAACATCTACTTATTGGCTGAAATCTTAATATATATTTATCAGGCAGTGAGGTATTAAGTTAATGTGCATTAAGAAAAAATGTGTGCTTGTTAAACATGACTCATCATATACTGCACAGAAATAATTTTCCAGGCATAAGTAATCTAGGTGTAAAGATAAAATAAAATCTTGGAAATAAATAGCTTACAATTGCTTTAGAAAAGAAAATGTTTATTCCATGCTTGTAAACCTGCCAAGACTTGTCAGAAGAATGTGCACAATATGTAGATGCATATTCAGAGACATGAGGATCAATTTAGAAATATTTTAAGAGGTGTGAGAAGAAAATTGCTGTAATACAAGATGTAACTGTACTGCCAAAAACCCACAACAAACCTAAATAATTTTTTAGTGCTCCAGCAGAAGTGCAGAGAGGAATTTGATAAACAGCATAAAAAAAGTCTGTTAAATGGCTTAATTCTATAGTAATTATAAAAAATGAAGGTATAAATGTTTGCATAGGTTTAGCTCCAGGGACTAATGCAACATAAAAATGGCTAAAATTGTGTACTGTTAACCTTGAATGAATGTAGATTTGGAAATATACAAAAGAATGGGAAATGTGGAAAAAAATAAAATCAGAAATACCCCTAAAAAGTTGGCAATGATAACTACAGAAACTTAAGATCTTCAGCTGAAAATGTTTGCTTGCATATGCTTGAAATTCTCTACCAGTTTGGATTATTTTCTCAGTTTACAGAAATGGTACCATTCAAATACTAAATATGTAATGTCATTTTAAAAAACAGCTATAAATAGTACCTACTATGTTTGTGATGCCATGCTAAAGGTGATAATTGCTTATAAATAGTACTCAATTTGATAACTATAATGTCAAACTTTTTGCAAAAGAATACTACTGTACCCATTTTCTTTTGAGTGTAGAGTATCCACAATCCAATATTACCATGGGAAAAACAGTACAGACATTTTAAGACTAGAGAGTTAAGCCCAAACTCCTAATTGCATAACTAATAATATTTGAAATAGGTAGTTTTCAATAAAAAGCTGAAAACTGGACTTTTTACAATATAATGGGCAGTATAGAAAATGTGAATATTGTTATCTGTTATTTGCCCAAGGAAAAAATAAAACTGAAAATGTTCTATGACAAAACAGAGTTGAGACAGTGGCAAACAAGTTGAAAAATACTGGAGGCTTTTCTAAATTTCAACTGGTTTCTACAAAATTGTTGTTGAACTTGATTAGGTATATAAAAGCAACAGGGAATATTTGCATTTTTACACAAAAAGAGAAAGGGGAGAAAAAGGAAAGTAGTAGCTTCTAAATTAAAATACAGGACAAGTTGTTAAAATTTGACATCTTTGAGGGACAGGAGCGAGCCAATCATTGTAGAGAGCAAATGGTAGGAGCTGTTTTGGAAAGTCATGAAATGACATTTGAAAATGACTTGTGTAATAATTTTCCTTATGGAAGAGAGATAATTGTTCCTTTTTGAAACTGGCATGATCAAGCCAGATCAGTTGTTGATGTGAGGCAGTGCAAGATGTACCAGAGTTCTGTCAATTCTTCACTCTGCTAAGCTCCATTTCCCACCACTACAGTCTTGTAAGTCTTTGTTAAAAATGCATCTTTCTTAGGAGTTTTTGATTCAGAGTTCAGAAGTTTTGGTGTGATAAATTGAAGAGCATTATGTTTAATACAGAAAATAAATTAGGAAAATCAGAGTTTAAAATTAGACTGTATTATTCTAACTGGTGGATTAATTGTAACAGCTTGGTGCATGCATCATTTCTGGCTGAGTTACTCACACTCGCCCCTTTTCCAGCAGAATAGTGGGAGTGAGGCACTGAACAAACAAGACAAGGAACAAAAAATAAAGATTTTAAACTGGAATTGCAAACTGAATATTTCAGAGGGTTAACTGAAGGTCTATTAGAAGCTGAATGTAAAGAAAATATGCAGCTATGGCACAGCAATATGATTATTTCCATTCAGTGTTTATCTGACTTTCTCTGGCAAATGAGATTAAAGCTGCAACAGCAGATATGACATTTTGTGGGGAAGGTTGCTTTTCAAAAATCATTAACTCCATGCACACAAGAGAACAAGGATTCTTGGGCATTTCATGGGAAACCAAAGCCCTGCAGGCCTCATCAAGGCAGTCGCCACTGCAGCACTGGAAGGGCCGTGGGGAACTTGCACCAAGCGATTTGTGCAGACTGCTGCAACCCCAGAGAGTTTGCCGTGGCCAGGGTTTAGACAGGATGAGTGGTTCGTCTCGGACATGAGTATGGGGACCTACAGAGAAAATAGTCCATGGTACTATTTTGGGCCATAGATTTTTAGGGAATCTGTGGCTCCCAGTGGTGAGCAGGATCCTGCTGACTTGGAGGACTAACCAGCTCAATCAAAGGACTGAGTTTAAGGAACTCTACCTAAAAACGTTTTTCACAAAGTGCAGCCAACAAATGAACAAAATGCAAAACAAGGATTGCATAAAAGAAATACAGAAGTACAAAAAGCAGAAAGAAAAAAGCCTGAACACTGACATTTTGTAAGACTGTCAGCTGGCCCATGTCCACAGCTTGCTGCAAGCACCAATATCAGCTTCAGGGCCTCCCCATACTGGCAGTCCCTGGCTTCAGGACACCACTGGGTTCAGATCAGCCTCAGCTGGAGCCTCTCCACAGCTAGGGTCTCACTGTGAGCGCAACTCAAACTCGGCCTCTGCCTGCCTTGGCAGGTGCTGGCCTGCAGCTCAGCTGTGCCTTTGAAACACCTTGCTCTGGGTCAATAATGCCTTGGCATGGCCTGTCCCCTTGGCCATGCCTGGAGCTGACCCCCACCCTGCAGCTTGGCTTTTTGGCTGGTCCTGCCCCAGCACCATGAGCCTTGTCAGTCGGACCCAGCTGTCACCTCTGTTAGCAGGGCAGGCCCTGCTGCCCTGGGCATCCCCTTGGACCTGGGGCTGCAGGAGCAGCCACCATGCTGCTCTCCATCCTGGGGAGGCAGGAGCTTCTCCATGTATGCCATCTTCATTCAAGGAATGCTGCCCTGAGGAAGGGTCATGGATTTAGCCTACAGTCATTTTAGTGCAAAGCTGTGCTATGACAAAGAGGTAAGCAGGTGAGTAGTGCATTTGTTGTGACTGTTTCTAGCCAGGTGACACCTTTGCTTGTGGTTGTTTTGTGCAACCTGAACCCCCCAGCCCCCTCCTGTTGTACGTTCTGCCTGTGCAAGGTAAAATGCCAAAGTTTGTGGTGGTAGTGTGTCTGTCTCAACTCCCTCCCTCCTCTTAGCTCTCTTTTGGCCTAGCTTGGGTTGAAAGCCTTGATTTCTAAATGTAGTAAGTATACTGTATTTTAAAGAGGTAGATTTTTTTCCTGCTTCTTTTTTAAGTAATGGGAAGTGGTGATTCCAAAGACACTACCAACACACTGCTTTACCTGAAATTCTTCTGTTCCTTCTGTTAACAAGAAGCTTCTTGTTTTCATCTCCAAAGGTCATCCAATATCCCCAGGATTCCCTCTTTTTATCAGGGAAGCTTTAAATCTAACACTAGAGTTTGCAAAAAAAATCTCTGTCCTTAGTCTGTCTGTACCAAAAGATTTAGATCAGGTTATTTATAGAAAATCATGATGAAATGCCTGTCAGACATTAGTGATCAGCAAAAAGAAGGCCTAATTGAAATGTAAAAACTACTTTTCTAACTAACTCTCCTGAAAATATAGTGCAGAACTCTACATGATCAGAAAGACACACAAGTGTCACCATCCATTTGTCAGTTCTGACCCATCTTTGTCTACCAGTTCAAATGATTTATTTGCAGTACAAAACTTTTTTAATTATCTATCTTTTTCTTGTTTACAGATAATTTGGGATTTTATGGAATAGGTAGACCAGGAGAAAACAAACAACTACAGTTTCTGAACTTGTATAACATTCAGAAGAGCAAGATACCTGAAATTCTCACATTTTAGCTCCAGGCAGATACCAGAGTTAAAAGAGTCATGTAGGAGGAAGAAAAACTGGCAGAAGATCTAAATATGAAGATTGCCTGGTTCTGTGAGTAAAGACACCAGTCTTGCATTCCTGAGTACGAGACTCTCAGGTAACTTTCCACAGCTAATGTATTTCCAATAGGCATTTCCAGTGTTTTACTACTTCAGGATTTTCCCTTGAGTGTCGGGTCTATGGTTTAGGGCAGACTTTAATCTTACTGTTTCTGTAAGGATTATTTTTCTCAGCTGTCTTCAAACACCCTTATGTTGTTTTTCAGATTGGAGTATAGAAGTATGGATGCTCAGAACGGTGTCCAAGAGCTTTTGTCTTCTTAACATTACGGCATCTCAATGAAACATTTGCAGTGAATAAACACAAACACCGTACAAACCATAGGAGTACCCTCCTATGCTGTCTTCTAACTTGCTGTGCTTTGGTTTTTTAATACTTGGCAAGTCTGTGGGTGATGTGTATTGGTATCATGATTGTCCCACTTTGAGTGTGGGGTTGGACAGATGACTTCCAGAGCACCCTTCATGCTCTTTTCCTTTGTTTTTTTTTTTTTTTCCTGATTATGTAGTTTTTGACTTATTACCTATCAGCACAATGGCAGCATTTGAGCAGAGAATGAAGCTTTTGAAGCAGAGAATATTCCAAGTAAATATTCCAAATAAAGCATACAGACTCTCAGGAAACTTTAGTCTGTTTAGGAAAAAAAAAAAAAAAGAAAAAGAAAAAGTGGATACAGTTGAGGCAATGAGGAAACTTGTTTTTAAAAAGAATGAACCAATTTTGTGGGTAGATAAAGAATTATGGTCTGAAGGCTGGGATCCAAGGACAGCTCACCTACCCTCTATCAGTACTAAATAAGTAAAATGAGGGAACAAAAGATTGCACTAACCTCTGACTATTCTTCATTACTTCATTTCTGTCACACCTAGTGGAGCACTGTCAGAAGCTTTCTAAAAGTATTATACCAATTGGTTCCAGCATTATTTTAATTATTGCAGTTGAGCCACAGGTGACTGAACTTTAAGAATTGAACTGCATCCATACCTTTCTGTAAGAACTCTCCCTTTGCTCTGGAGGCCAGAAAATTTCAGAGTGGTCTGATCTCCTAGAACAAGAGAAACCACAGTACTCATTATTGTAACTTCACCACAATGGACTCAGAGTAAGCTTTCTGTGGAGTCTGAACAGGTGGATGCAAGGCAGTTACAGAACATCTTTCCTTTTTTCTTGTGGCATTCATAACTTCCATGTTCCAAATTTTCTGCTGAGTTGATAAATGCATTTTCTTCACCTATTGCGTAATACACACCTGGTGGTATATCCACACCTGTAGAGGTATGTGACAAGATAATCATCTTAGTGTGCAAATGGATGATCTTTGACAAAATCATTACCCCTGACTTGACTGAGAAATGCTCATACACCTGGAAAAAATAAAGATTTCTTGTTTCTGAGAGCTTTGTGTGTATGCTTTGGGCTTTTGGAAGCACTCTTCTATGAGCTGTTTGCATTAAGGAAGAAAGTCCTTGTTCTTGCCTGTCCCTGGCCACTCATGCGCACACTGTGTGGTATTCACTGTCAAGCATGGAAAAGCAGCAGCCTCTGTGTATGTGTGTGTTTGTACAAAGACTTTCCACAACAGAACAGAATTTTGGTCACTGTTGTAGGTTACCAGAGCAGAACATATCTTTGTGAGGGGAGGTAATGATGGTTCCTCAGAGGCAGCTACATGGCTACTGTACTGTGTCAACATGGTTGTGGAGGCTGGGGCTGAGAAAAGCCTAAAAAAAGCCCTCTTTCTTCTTCAAGAGAGTCAAAACCACAGCTGCCCTCTGATGCAGAAGGTTGAGTCTCATTAATTCTGATTCTAGTGTAGGGGAAGCATTGAAAACCAAGAAAACCATACTGTGATAGTCAGAAAAGTAGGGAGGGAAGACACGCAGACTGGCCACAAAACCCCCAGCTGGGAGAGAAGCTGCAACCTGCTTGGACAGTCTCTTGCTGGAGTTTACCAATATTATCATTATGATTTCACTTCTAACTGAAGTTTCTTACTCTAGTGCAGACACATTATTTGTCATCCTTCCAAAGACAAGAGATTATTTCCTTTTCCTTGCAAAAGTACCTTTTACTAATTTGAAGACTCTTGTATTTCTTATCAGTATTTTGTCTTCTTTAAACCTAATAACTTCTACTTTTGCATTTCATTGTCAAAGGTCATAGTCTTTGGATGTCCAATCATTTTCACTTTTCTCATGAGCCCTATTTGGTTTGACAGTGTCTTTCCTCTGAAGCACTGTGTCCAAAATTGAACATGTGAGAATCTCAGCAAATCCTGCTTTTATTTTTGTTGGGAAAATGGCTTAAGATACTATTTTCAGAAGTTTTCTCAATTTTCAGCCCAACAAGGATAACCAATTTGTTACTCCAAACATTGCAGTCCAGGGGGATGACATCAGGTTCTCATTATTATAAATACAAACCTTTCAGTGTATATCCTAATAATGTAACACTAGAATTCCTAATAATGTAACACTAGAATCTCCTCTCAGTCCTGGTTGGTTTGTGTTGCAGTTGCCAAACAAAACTATTTTGCAACTGAACATGGCTCCCTTGGCCCATCTAAACTGATGAAATTGAGTCTAGAAATAAATAGAACTAAAACATCCAACATTCCCCAGTATGAAAGCTATCATTACAGAGAAAGTAGTCTTACTATTCCAGGGAAAGCATCATAAAATTTCTAGGTATTAGACTCAGGGTGCAACATATTTCCATGAATGATGACCCACAGACTGAACTCATCCAGAAAAAAATCACTGAGGAAAAAACTGCTTCTTAGATTGAGCAACTCTGAAATTTAATCAAACTGTCTTGCTTTGTCATCATTTTATTAGAAATGTCTAACAATTACTGAGTATTATGAACAGTTCAGCAGAACAGTGACTTCTGGGCATGCAGTCTGGCACTTGTAATCAAGGGAAACTTAACAGAGCTCCATGTGGATGTGTCTTTCAGGTACACCAGAAAGACCTGTAGAAGGAACAGGAAAATATTTGTGCTAAAGATGACCAACTCCATATGGGAATCATAGACCATTGTGCATTTTTTTACTACTTCAGTAAATAATCTTGAGAAACATGATAAAGGAATCCACAGAATGACATACATTAATGTGAAACATGCCTCACTTTTCAACTAAGCTACCGCAAATACTACATTTTGAACAAAGGTAAAGTATTAAGTTATTTCAAGACTACTTTGATAAACTTTAAATAGAGTCTGCAGCCATTGGTAGATGCTGATGGAATTGAATAAGAAATCTGTGTGCTCCTGCCTAACTCAGGAGTCAGCAGTCAGAAGACTCTTGACTATGAAAATGATACAGGGGACTCAGAGTGCTCTTTGAACTGAGAGCCTGTAGGGAGACACTTCAGTATTGTGTTGCTACTTCCCTGAGATAATTGTATCTTCAATTTCTTATGTTTTATTTAGATTATTTTTTCAATTTAAAATTACTGACTACTGAACATCAGATTGTAGACAGTAGAAGAAAATCAGTAAAGATGACTCTGCATAAAGTCTTTCTTTACTTAGTAGGGCATTGTGCCATGTCCACAAGAAGAAAGCAATTAAAATTAGGTGCAATTTTTCATTTAGAAATGTGAACTGTAAATTAACTGTATGAAAAACAATTGGAGCAACATATATACACATAAATATGTACATGTAGTTAAAATAGAAAAGATACAGGGAGAAATGTCTTTCTTCCTAATTGCAAATAGACATGAAAAATTTGTAACCCTTTAAACAATGTTATAATAAAAGTTTTACTGAATGATCCCATGTGAAGACTTACAGTTCTTATCTTTATAGAAAAGTGAACAAAATATGGATTGGATAAAGTTGGCTTACCCTATAGAGATTTAATCAAGAGCCTCCCGAAACTTGTGATTCTTGGTCTGTTCTCTGAAACAAACTATAAGGTAAGAGCGAGCTTACCTGATACTTCCTGCTATACATTTGGCACTGTTTCTTGCTCTACCTGTTTGCTGGCTGCTCTAAATGTACAACTTCTTTCAGGAATGAGGTTTTGGATACATAAAAACCCCAAAAACATTCCTCTAATGCAACAGCATTAAGAATATCCTAGAGGAATCTTGAATATATTAGATTGTTATTTAACTAGAAAAAGGTTATCAAATGTATGCTGGAAAGTATATATTAAGAATCAGAGGTAAAACAGATCAATACCTGTGTATACAATCATTATAGGAATATTCTTAGAGACAGAAACAGAAATTAGATGTGAATTTCTGGTGTTCAGGTGAAGTTTTTGTTCAGGATATAATTTTACTAAGCCTGCTGTATCTAGACTTGAACAAGATGCTTATAAATCTACATGCAAGTTAGTACATACAGTTTATGTATAGGTAAGCAAGTAAAATATTTCACAAATGTTCTTTTGATAATCTATGACCTTCACTGTATCCATCAATTGCTGATGCTGTTTTAGACTCTTGCAGTACCCAACAAAGGAGAAAATAGGCCATAGAGATTGCAATTTCTCCATATGCAGAGGATTAATTCTTCCAGAGAAAGGAAAATCAAGTTAGGAGATTTTTCCTATACCTGCCAAGGCTGTAGCCTTTGCTGCTGCTCATCTGTTAGTACTTGAAGATATGCAATGCTTTAAGATCCTCTGATCTACCCTGTTCTGCCTCTCTTGAGACTCTAAAGAAGAATGCCTTGTGTTCCATTTTGGCAGCATATTAATATATTTTAGCATACATTAAAGAAGACTAAATCCAAATTCTGTGTAAAGAGAAATATCCCTAGATGCTCAAGTGCATATGCCAATGCCTTTAGTCTATGTGCACTGGGAATGGAAGAACTTTGAGTATAGGGATATTACCACTAAGAGAATTTATGACTCAGTTAATCAACACATCAAACTGTTTTGAAGATCAATAAAGCGGAAAATCAGAAATTAAAGCATCATGATTATACTGGATAGTTAAAATGAGAAGAAAGAATGCATTATTTTTCTTTTGATGCCAGCCAAAACATTCCAAGTCTTTGAGCGTGAGCCTGGAGAAAGCAGGCATTTTGCCCACATTGAATATAAAGGTATATTGAATTTTCCTTGAACAGCTGTAGCACTGTCAAGGCTTTGTAGAGTGATTTGACTTTTTTTTTCTTTTTTGATGAATGGAAACAGCTCACTTTGATCAAATAAGCCTTTGAAAAACTGCAGTTTGCTTATTAGCATGATTGTTAGATACCCAGACCGTAGCACACAAATTCTTTCAGTGCTTGTGGGGAATGGGCCATGCTCTATCCACTGCAGCTCTGGGTTGCTTCAGATCATGCAATTTACAGGACTATCAATTGTTCTTCTAGCAGTTTTTGTACCCATATTAAAGAAGGACCAGGAGTAGTACCAGCAGCAAAGCCTACCCAGGGAACAACAGGGTCACTAATCTGACTCAGCAGTGTGCAGAGTTTTAGAACAGATTTTAAAGGAAAGAAATAATTACGGCAGGACAATAATATGGAAAATACTTTATTCCAAAGGTAGATCATGCTGTACTGATCTGATACCTTTGATAAATGAAATTATGTGGTGAAGAGAAATTCTATTGATTTCATTGGCTTTGACTTCAGAACATTTAGGGCTGCGTCAGTTTGAAAATCTTTCAGCTGAGAGTTGCACCTCTGATAAACACAGCAAAGATATAAGGGATCTTCAGAGAACAGACAAGTGATTGACGTATGATAGAAATGTAGGATTGAAAGAATATGTAGACAGTGAATGTAATATGACAGATGTCTGAATATAGTGGTTACAGCAATGTGAGACTGCAGCTATTAAGGTCTGAGAAGAACACTGCTAATAACTGATGTGTGAAGGGCAAAAATAGAATTGTGAATTTTACTGTTTTTGGGATGTATTATCCAAGGGACTGTAGAGGTTTCTATGTATATTCTCTTTTCCTTTTTATGTTCATTATTGAATATTGCATTTTCACATGTAGCAAGTATATGCTACTTTCCCTCCTTTCCTCCCTCAGGAGAGAAAACATGTCTCTTCCAAACTCAGATCACAATATCAACAATTTTGTTTAAGTTTCGTTTTTGTGTTTGGTTTGTTTGAATGCTTGTTTGGTGTTTGTTTTTTTTAAGACTATTGAAGAAATTTGATCATAAAATACCCAAAATAAACCTTATTTTGCATTAGTTATTCATATAATCAAATTTAAATAGTTTGAATTATGGAAAAGCCAGCTGGCATATCAACCATCCAGAGATTAACAGAGTATATCCAAAAACTGCTGCCCAATCACTAATCCTGCTTTCTGCTTCCTGAGCTCTTGCTGGTCTCTTATCAGGTAACCCTGTCACTTCAACTCTTTGCCTTGACACTCAAATATATCAGCAACACAAATGGGTATTATTATAATTTTATTTCTTACATGGAAAATCTTAATCCCAGATCAGGTGTTGAAGATTATCCTGTTTGACTGTGATCAAGATTTTCCCCTGCCAAATGTTTGTTTGAGACACACCTGCACTTCGAAATTTATCTCCAGGAGATTTAAATATGTATCACCCATTTTCATTAGTTTACCTGGGACAAATAATACATGTAACTGATATTATTATGCTTCTGAACAGTCATGTGAGTATGTATGTTAATGTTTATCCACATTTGGAGGTAAAGGGTATACAGACACTCCCACTTTTAAAGCTGTACCTCTTTTTTTCACTGTAAGAATTTCTTACTTAAAATCTTTCCAAATTCAGTTTTCAGATTGAAAATGTTCAATTTTCACTTGTTACTTTTTACAATTAAAACTTATTTGGTATTTCCAGAGGAAGATCAGTGTATTACGCTGTAGGTCACTGTTTTAGAAGATGAAAGATAAAGAGCGTGATAACTAATGCCTGCTACAAGCCATCATATGACAAGAGAACAGGAATCCAGCCCTTTAGGCTCCTGTGTGTTATATTCTGGGAAAATAGTGCATTTCAAACACTGACTTAGTGAAACTGTATGTTTTCTCTGTGATGCTGATACAGGCTCTTTCCTGGCACAGGCTCCGGTAGTTCTTTATTTTTACGTTATGGGTGGTACTGAAGATTGGAAAGTGTCACAAGAATAATCAAAATACCTGAAATGTGTTTCTGTTGAGTACATTTAAAATCATCAGCTGATCTTGGCTTTCTCTTATCCTAGTCTTTTCTCTACCTGGCAGACCAAAGCTCGATGGCAGAATCCTGTTCAATTTGGCTGGAGAAATGTTTAACAAGATTCTGGGGCTGGTGACTGAGTTTTGTAAAAATCTGGCTGGGAAAAAGGTAAAAATTTTTATTATGAAAACTCAGGTGGTGGTGAGTTAAGATAGAAGAGCAGAAGATGGATTCATGATAATTAAAAACTTTTTAATCCAGGTTGCATATATTTATATTTTGATATTATAAAATATAGGGTGCTATGCATAAGATAGGCCCATTTTCTAGTCACACGTTTGTTAGAGTTGGGCAGCTTTTTTTATAGAATCATAGAAGGGCTTGAGTTGGAAGAGATCTTAGAGATCATCTGGTTCCAACTGCCCTAACATGAACAGGGACACCTTCCAGAAGATCAGGTTGCTCAAAGCCACATCCAACCTGGTCTTGAACACATCCAAGAACAGGACATCCACAGCTTTTCTGGGCAAATCTTCCAGTGTCTCACCACCCTTATTATAAAATATATCTTCCTTACATCTAGTCTAAATATACTCTCTTCAGTCTGAATACATCCTCTTTCATTTTAAAGCTGTTGCCCCCAGTCCTACCACTACAGGCCCTATTAAAAACTTTGTCCCTGTCTTTCTTATAAGCCCCTTTACATACTGGAAAGTCTCAATTAGGTCTTCCCAGAGCTTTCCCTTCTCCAGGCCAAACAATCCCAACTCCCTCAGCCTGTCTTCACAGGAGAGGTGCTCCTGCCCACTGGTCATCTTTGTGGCCCTCCTCTGCCTTCGCTCCAACTGGATAATGTCCTTCCTGTGCTGGGGAGCCCAGAGCTGGATGCAGCACTGCAGTGGGATCTCACCAGAGCAGAGCAGAGGGGCAGGATCCTATCCCTCGCCCTGCTGCCCACGCTGCTTCTGATGCAGCCCAGGGCACAATTGCCCTTCTGGTCTGTGAGTGCACATTATCTGCTCACATCCAGCTTCTTACCCACCAACGGCCCCAAGTCCTCCGCAGGGCTGCTCTCAGTCATGCTCTGCCCAACCTGTACTTGTGGCTGGGATTGCCACACCCTCAGTTGGGGACCTTACATTTGGCCTTGTGAACTTCATGACATTTTCACAGACCCACCTTTCAAGCCTGTCAAGTCTCTTTGGATGGCAGAGGCTCTAGGCACCCCTTGGCAGGGGGTATTTCATAACACCATGAGTGAGCTGTGAGATTGTTAAGGACAGATATTGGGAAAAGATTTCCAATTGCATACTATTGAGAGATTTAATTCCTTTTCCTATCTTCTTCAATCCTTCTACCAGTGTCAGCCTCAGGATGAATCCAATGCATGCACTTCCATACACTTGGAATACTTCACATGTGTACTTTTGTCCATACATCTGACATCAAACAGCTCCTGGCATCCAGGCAGCCCAGACATGAAATTATTACATTCCTCTCCAGAATATGTAGAAATCAATGCATTTGACATTAGTGTCCAAAATATCCCAGACAGATTTCTGTGAGCTTTGAATCAGATCCTTTTTGAAGTAGAAAATTGATTGTATAGTGTAAGAATAGGAAAATATTTAAAATAAAAGAAAATGTTAAAAATTAAGGTAAACCTCACTTAGTCCAAACATTTTCTTAATTTTTTTTATAAAGTCTAATAGTGCTAAGAAAAAAATTCAAATTCACTTGCTGAAAAAAGACCACAATGTGTCATGCTGTAGGTATAGTATTCAAGGATACACCTTCTTTTTATGTGAGGTAGGGCATTAAGCAAACAGAAAGCAAACTTCAGCCAGAGTTGTGCAAAGCTGTATCCAGACAGGAAGTTCCAGAGAAAGACAGTGTTGTAGAGGTACTTCTTATTTATCTATTCCTTTTAGAATATCACTATGATTTTTTAAAAAATCTTCTAGGTATTTTGCCAGTAAATCAAAGCTTTTATATTTTCTATTTGTGTTTTAAAAGATACTGAATTCTGACTTTAGTTTCAGCGATGTCAAGGATAATTGGCTTTCTGACTGATCTCTTCTGGTGCAGAAATGTTTTTACAGTTGTTCATGTTTTGATGTGGTTTGTTAGTTCTTCTGTTATATTGCCTTAATTGCAGTGAAAAAAAGAAATAAATGCCCAGTGACTAATTTTTATTACATGGAAAATGTTCTATGTAACTATCAGTGTAAAGGAGATGCACAGCTCACATTAAAAGCTAAATATTTTTTAGATAATAAATTTAAATTACCAGTTCAAAGAAGAAATTTTGATGTTATTTATAGACTGATTTGAACCTCATGGGATTTGAACCACTTTCTATTCCTACGTTTTCTGTATTTTTTCTGCCTGCTTTAATTAAAAGCCAGAACACACTCTTGTTTAATGTCTTAAGCTTCTACTTTGATATCTAAAACTCTTAGCTGCAAAATCCTAGAAAAGCCTCCTAAAGCATGAGAATTTTTGCCCTTTCAAACCTCTGAACTTTTTTATCTACCAGTGTGATGTATGAACCCATTTTTATACTAGTGAAAGGACTCTTATTCATTAAAACATGCAGAAAACACAAAAGTACACACAAGTTTCTTTTTCTGTTATTTAATTTTTGATATTATTTCCAGAATAATCTTTCCTTTTGCATTCTTATGTGTCAGAACCTGAAGCTGCTTGGGAAATCTTTCCACAAAAACAATTCTAAACTTCTGAGTGCTTTTACCTGTAGGATGAGTTCCACCACACTATGTTGGAAGCAGTAAGCTGCCTTTGTTTTTCAGTTTTTACAGCATTTGAATGGGGGCTGTCAGTTGACAACAAATTAATTACTAGCTTCTACTTCTATTTCACACTCCACTGTAATATTTTTTAAATTTTTACTTTTTGAAACATTAATAGTTCTAAATATGAAACAAAGAGAATTGAAATGAAGGATCACCTTGTTGTTATTGTTGGCTTTTTTTTTCCCTTCAGGCTTCATATATAGTAGGAGTGCTTCACTAGTTAGCAATTCTTGTGAACAGTACTGGCAGATTTTCTGGGTAGGCACAGACGTAAAGCAGCGGCATGCTCTCTACATTTAGTCATCCCTATGTTCTGTGGACCAAGCAAGGCATAGCTCTATAAGTGCCATTGAATTGTGACTGTATTAAGTGCTCCTGCCATCCTCTTTCTCATTCTAATAGACATTCTTCATTCTACAGTGGTGAGTGAGCTCTGGGCCACAGAGGGACATGTGTACAGTTAATCACATTTGTACAACCCATATTGTAGTTACACAACATGATACCGTGTTCTGTTTCTTAAATAACCGTTAAAAAGGCCATCAAAAGCCATGTTTTATTAGTATTACTATATGCAGGCTGAAGTAGGATCTGTGGGGAGAAAACAAAAATCAGTGAAGAGTCAATAATTTAAAAAGTGATGATCTTTCCAGAGGGAATCCTTACAAGACTTCATGCAGATGTCCTTATCCAAGGCTCCATTAGTTATCCTAAGTCCAGAAGCTGCTATTGCTTTTTAATTTTTGGAAGAGTAGAAGCTGTGAGAAAATTGCAGTTTCTCTTATTTACTACTTAGTTTTAGATACTGTTGCTACTAATTAACATGGTTTAAATTAACATCTCTCACCTTTGAAGCCTTTTAAGAATATAATAATGTCCAACACGGGTATTTGCTGGCAATGGAATCACGTGTCCTAGGAACATTCCTTTTTTCAGCTGCTCATTCATATGATACAGTTCTTTTGCTAGGAATATATGTGTATTTATAGAATTGGATCTTTGGTGGAAGGCAGGCAAAAGGAATTTAATCTTTTCTGTGGAGTGGGGATACTTTATTAAATTCATATGATCTTGAAGTTTGATTAATACAAAGAACAAGCATATAAAAAAATTCTGAGATGAAGCAGCCATACTAAAAATGTACGTCTCTATGTTTTCTGCCCACATTTCATTTCACTCAGTTGAGCACTCTTTCATCTCTCATCACAATAAGTGTCGCCTGAGGCAAATGAGCTCTGTGTTTTATCAGCTGCTTGTGGAGTAGCTCACCAGAAGGGCAGGCTGCAGCAGATAAGAAGACTTCTCTAGCAGACTCTGTAGGAATCCTGAGAAAAGAACATATTTCTGACAGTTGGAAAAGCAGTGCACAATCCCTAAATATATCAGACACACTAGTCTCTGGAAGACAGAGAAGCTTTTACCAAAGCTCTTCATATTTCTTATGAGAGTTAATGGGATTTAAGCTAGAAAAAAAGTGGCATAGTGCCAGTCTGGGCTCTGTTAAGCCCTGTAATGGCTTCATTAGTTCAGAGTCACTATTTTGAAATAACAGTCTGGCTTTGTATAACTTAGCATGAAAACTTTAGTAAATGTAATTTCTCTAGAGAGGTAAGATAGGGCTTCTAAATTATACAACAGGATGAACCACAGTCTTACAGAAATGGAGACAGGAAAAGACCTCAAGACTTCATCTTGTGCTTTCTGAAGCTCCAATGGAGAATCATATGCACCTCAGAAATTAAAAAGTATCTAATTGTTTTTATTGTTAATAAGATGTCTTAATGTGTAACAAAACCTTCAGTGTCATAATTTGAACCCATCACTTTATCCAGTACATACAAAAAATATAATCTCTTCTTACCTCTTCACAGGTAACTTACGTAGATTATAATTTTCATGTATTCAGCTGTCCTTCTGTTCTTTAGACAAGCAACCCAATTCTTTCAATCTTTCTTTCTTGTTTTGCATTTGATTTTTTTCCCCCCAGACAGCTGACCATTTTCTCTGCTCTTCTCTGGACTCCTTCCAGTTGGTCTGCCTTCTTTTGGAACACTTTTCCTTGAACAGGACAGAGTGCTACTGGTTGCTATGCTAGACAGAAATATAATGGGAGGCATTGCTTAATGTATCATACAAGCAAAGCAGTTTATGTTTCTAATATGCAGTTTGCATTCTTGTACATGTAACGATACTCATTCATGAACGTCTTCTGACTGACTGCTACCCCTCTTACCCTTTTTTGGCAGAATGGCTACCACATTTTTACAAACTATTATTCCCCTTTAGAATCTCACACTTGCAAACACAAGTGAATTGCAATGTGTTTTCTCTTACATATAATTTATTGTATTTATCAAGAATAGTCTGAATTTAAGGTGTCATGCAATGAGTTTACTTTCACAGGGGTTTATTGTTATCTGCAACGTTGAAGGATTGCTCCTTTACCTAAGTCATTAGTGACCTTAGCCAGTACTTGGTCCAGCACAGATCGAGACAGAATCTCACTGATTATGTTTCTTGTGTTTGATAGTGAATGAATAAAAACTAATCTTTGTCTGTGGTTTTGGTGTTGGGTTTGGTTGGTTGGTTTTGCTTTTACTTTCATTTTTTTTGTTTTTTAGCCCAGGTAGCTTTGCACTCTTCCAGAAATAGCTTCACTTTAATTTACTTTTGAAAGTGTTATGAGTCATTATTATAATGTCAATAACATTATTAAAATTAAATCGTGTGACCTGCTGCCTACCAGGTAGCCCTGTCACAGAAATTAATAGCCAACATGCCAAAAACTATAAAGCAATATAACTTCTTTAACTATCTCCAACCTCTTACAAATAACTGATATTTTCATTTATTCTACTATCTTTCCAGAACTGGTCTCTTCTTCATTTCTTGACACATTTCTCACACAGCTTCTATGAGTTTTCAGACAAAGCTAACAGATCTGAGCTTGCTTCTCTCCATTCACAAGGTATCTTGATGTGTACTTCTCACTACGTATGGAGCTCATTTCACCTCTTTAGCTGCCTATGAAACAGCCATCTATATCTGTGTAGGGGAGTAGGCTCCCATCTCAGTCAGGGGAGACTTAGTGCACCAACTAGAGAGTTCTTCTTGAGAGAGGCTGTAAAGATATACTTAAGAATGAGGTGAATTGCAGTATTTTCAAATTATTTTTGGTTCTGTTCTCTTCCTGGTTGAGATAGATTCTTTCTTACTGAATTTACTTACTAGTCATGTAATTACAGTTCACCCTTTTGTGAAGAGTTATGGAAAATGTACAGCCTTCTGCAAGTGAACTATCTCTAGGGTTTTTTTCTCCTTCCAGATTAGTTTTCTTGCTATCTCTTATATCCATTGGGTTTTGCACTTAAATTTGTGCTTTATCCTCTATGACTCTGGTTCAGCATCTTGTGCTATTCTTTCAAACTTGTCCTTAGGAGTTTGCCCTGGTTTCCACTTTCTGTACATTTCCTTCTTGTGTTTCAGGTCATTGAAGATAGTATTGCTTAGCCAAGTTGATCTCTGACTATACTTCCTATCCTACTACTGTGTGGAATTATTTGTGCTTGTACGCTAAACATCATTTCTTTAAGGAACTGCCAACTCTACTGAATTCTTTCTACTTTAGTCATTTTTCCCATGAGAACTTACTTTCCAGTTCCCAGGGTTTATTGGAGCCTTCTTGTATAGAGTCCATTGGGTTTGAATTGATCTTGCCCCTAGTTCTTCATCTTAAAATACATTATCTCATCACAGTTACTCTCAACCAAATTACCTTTGCCCTCGTATTTCCGACCATCCTCTTTCTTGGTTGCTTAGCAGGCAGCCTCTTGGCAAGCTGCTCTTGAAGCGCTTGGCAGGCTCCAACAGCCGCTGTAGACCATACGCAGGGAGTGGTTAAATGCTGCTCGTTATACCTAGAGACAGACACAGCACAGAGCTTTGTAATGTGCAACTGGAGATGCTCACCTAAACACTCACAGGAAAGCACTGGCAACTTTTAGCTGGGCATTTAATAAAAACAAATACTACATTTACAGAGTGTTTGAGATGCTCTCCTGTGAAAGCATCTGTGCCCAGCCTTGAAGTCCAGGTAAGGAGAAGGCAAAACCTTTTCCCTATTTCCTTTACAGACCTATGCATAAAATTAAAATAATGTGTCTCTCTGGACTGAACTTTCCTTGTCTGAATTGTTATTTTCTATTTACCATCACTCAGAGGAATGGGAAATCTCCACTGAGGTTCTCTAATTGGTGAGTAAAATTGGATTGTTAGTAGCTTTTCCTGTTACCTTGATTTTCTAAGTGTAGGCAAATCTCTGCAAAGACAGATTTCTCTGTCAGAGTTGATTGTTGTTGTTTTTTATTTCTATATTTAGAATTTGTTATCAAATCTTTCAAGAAATAAACTGAGACATTGTTCAGCTTTTGAAGTCACAGCGTGATGAAATGAATCTATAGAGGATTTTTTTGGGCAGTCTATTATTCATTGCAATAGCTTTCATCAATTAGGAAGTTGATGCTACAAGGATTCTGCTGCCTGAAATGAAGTGACAAGGGTTTTCATTCACTTTCTGGCTTTGTTAAGGATGATATGCATCTTAATTCTTCTAATTTCAATACAGTTTGCAGTTACATAGGCTTTTGTCAAATTTCAAACATTTCAGCTGAAATTGTTCAGGCTAGATATCTGCCTCGGGATATTTTTAAAAGCCTGTGGGAAAAAATAGTTTATAGATTTTTATACAGGGAATGTTCTCATTCTTCTCACCTTAAATGGTTCTGGTGACCTTTTCTCCAAGAAGTTCAGGTACATTACAGGCTTTGAAAAAAGGATTTTAAAAATGAGGTTAAGAGGCTTCCTCTTGTATATTCTCAGTGAAACCTCTGCTGGACTGAGATTGCATAAGGGAGTAAACCATCCCTTTTAAATAACAGGGCAAGCATGAGCGAGACTTCTGAGGGGAAATTGTTGAGGATCACTGGTAAAAAAGATTCAGAGAACAAAATCAGCAGGAAGAAACTGCCTTGATGAGTAGTGTGAAAATTGATGTGGGAGGGAAAGAAAAGATAAATGTGTCAGTTTAGTTTGGGAGATACTGAAATAGAAGCTGAAGCACAGAGCCTAGGACTAGCTGAGTAGAGATCTGAGAGCAAGAAGCAATGGGGCTGCATGGGAAACTTGTAAGTAGAAGGAGAAACAGTTCTGACGAGGTGGACTCGGAAGTGTGGTTGGTGTAGGGGGCTGTGAGGCTGACTGAGGGGACTAAGGGAGGAGTCTGGCAGTGGAAGCCAGCAAGGAGCTGGCTTGTGCATGGCGAAGACTGAACAGCAGAATCAGGGTGAGATCTAATGGGTGGTTGGGAAGCCGGAAAACAGGATTTGCTGGGCAAGTTGCCTGGGGGTGATATGAGAAAGGGTTTTGGAGGTGAGGTGAGGATTTGCTGGAGACTGGGTTTAAATTTTGCCTGAGAAATGGAAGCAGGAACTGGGAAAGAAGGGGTCACACCTGGGGAAGGGGCTAAGGGAAAACTCTGGTGCCCATGCAAATATGTGTTCAGCTGGAGTGAGATAGTGTTGGAGTGCTGCTGGGTTGGGGAGTGCAAGGAGGTGGAATTGGGTGTAACAGGACTGGAAGATTCTGGACAGTCCATGCTGATGGTGGGAATAGGGGAAGCTGTGTTAGGGACCATTCTCTTTTAGTGCCAGGAACAGCATCGCACATGCCCAAGTCTTGCTATTTTGTTGCTGTCAGCAGGTAAGACTGGGTCTTGTCACTGTTGATGCTGGGTTTGTTCAGAAGATAGCAACCTGCTGCCACAGTTGGCTGTTCTGTTAGAGTGGCTATCATAACATTGGTCATTGCTGAATGATCACCACCAACAATGATTTTTGTGCATGTTATTATGATATCACATGAATGCATTTTTTTCAGTAGTTTCACAGCACTTGATTTTTAAAGAAACAAGATGCTCCACACAACTTGACACACTCAGTTCACAGGATGGATGCTCAAGGGCTGTGCAGTAGGATCCCCACTATCTACAGCAGATGAGGGAAGGTGTGTAGTGAGTGAATCAGACAAGAAGTTTTAGGATGAGAGTTTGTGTACTATAATAATCCCATGAGAGGTACCCACTTTTTCAGCTACTCATGGACTGTCCATGCTCCATTTTTTGGCTACTTGAAACCAGATTTACAGGTCTTTTGAGCATTTCTATCTGTAACTGAATCAGCAAGACTCTTTTGACTTTATAGTGTATAGTAACATCACATAGTCTGAAATGTCAGGTCTTCAGTTTCAAGACTGTTCTGCCAAAAGCCAGCAGATATTTCATCTTATGCTCTCTATGATTTAGCTCACCACCTTAATCCTACTGTCTCTAAATTTCTTAATGTTTGATACTTCATGTATCATAGCATGATGTAAAAACATGTTTCATAAAAACAAACTTTAAACATAACATTTCTGCTGAACAACTTGCCCTGTAATACAGTGGAGATCAGAAAGGAAAGAAAAAATAGGCCTGGATTCATGTAGGAAGAGAGAAGAAGGTATACACACTTTGTCAGTAAGTGTTAGGACATTTCAGGCAAAGAGGTTATTTCTGTAAAAGAACAGACACCAAATCACTGGCATAAAGTTTTGCATCTGATTCCTACAAAGGAGTTTTGGAGGAGTATAAAAAAGGAAGAGATGGGGGAATGAGAGTAAAGGCATGGTTTTGGACAAAAATATTGTTGGATCATGAAAATGAGGTTCAAAATCTGGACTAGAATGACAGAAGGAGCTGGAGGAAATGGGAGCAAAAAGGAAAATAACTTAAGCAGAAACATTTTGTAATCACTGAAGTGTAAAAAAGAGATCATAGGTGTCATCAATTATTGTTGAGAGGTACTAGTGGAGATGATACAAGAATAGAACAAGGTGAACAGAAGCTGGGAAGTTGTCTGGGGGTTGTGTGCTAACAACCAGGACTGTTCCAGATAGTTGTGGCTTTACTATTTAGTGTCCAGTGGCAGGAATGAATCAAGTTTACACAGGGAGGTGAAAGGCAGGAGGGGACAAAGAGGATCTAGGGCTGAGACAAGGTGGGTAGACTGGAATAGCAAGGAAAACAATGCTGTTACTGACAGTAACTGAGAAAATAAATATCAGAGAGAACAGTAAGATATATGAGAAGGCAGAAACTTAGTTATATACATGAGAAAAGCAGAGGGATTTTGTGAGGTCCATCTCTGATGAAAAAACCTCAGAGGAGGTCATTCATTGCCACTGTGGCCAGTGTGCATAATTCTAAACTTTTCTTCCCTACTCCCTTTTCTCTCTTTCTTCCTCCTTTCTAAGTCTTTAAGGTTCATCTAGATTCCCTAAAAGAAAGTAGTGAGATTTGCTCTCCTATGATTGGTTTCACAGTGGTTTAATTGGCAGCTGATAGTGCATGGGTTTCTGAATGAAGTGTTTAGATAAGAAGGCCTTGCAGCCCATTACCAGAAGTCAGGCACCAAGAGCACTGCAGCCCAATCCCACGGGGCTGCCCCTGCCCTGCCCCAGGTCAGCCTCCTGAGGCCACAGTCCCTGCCCAAGCAATGCTGCAGCAGGACCAGTCTCCAGCTTCCCAGGACTGAGGAGCTGGGGCTCTTCACTGAACCTGTCCACCATTAGAGAATCAAAAGTCCATGACCTTTCTGGCTGCAGCTACAGGAAGGAAAAGAGAGACAAGTCTGATCACATAGTAAGGACTGGGTTCCAGTGCATGAGTGACTGCAGTGCATGTAATCTCATTTCTCATAAAACACTCACGATAATTTATTTCTATCCTTATTTCTTCAAGTTTGTTCTTCTCCATCTGTACTACACTGAATTATACTTTGTGTGTTTTTCAGTCCAATTCTCAACTTCCCTTTTCCACAGTGTTTTCAGAGCTGGCTACTCAGACTTTCTACTTCCCTTGGACCCAGCTCTGCCACTTTTCTTGGGGTTGCTGCTTCCCATCTCTCTCTGGGAGCTTTTCTGTCAGACTCAGTGCTGCCTTTTCCCATGTACTCTTTTTTCTCCTCTCTTGGTTCTTTTCATACCCAAATTGACTCTTCCTTTTGCTTGCTCTTTTGTGGGCTTGTTGGTAAAAGTTTTAGCACACTGGCATCCTAACTAGTGTTGGCATCCCTGAAAAGGAAGACTTTAAGGGGTGATTTTAGGTGAAAAATATAATAGCTCCGTAGGTGCTTCATAAATTTCATCCAAAAACCAAGGGGAGCAGAGTGGAAAACAGGAGCTATTTGTTTGTTAGCATGGGCTAATGGTAGCAGTAGGACTGATCAGAAGGTAAAGCTGAGATTTTAATGCTGCATGAGAAATGGTAGATAAAGAAAAATCTTGGAAGGCAAGATAAGAAGATGACATGGAATGAAATAGATAAGGAGAAGCTAAAAGATAGGCATAAGATGTGGTGTAATGAGAATAACAAGCAGATTAATGATGACAATGAGGAAGGTAGCACTACACTTGCTGCGACCAGAAAGAAATCTGATGCAGTAATGGAGGCTTGATATGATCACTGCACAGAACAAGAGTTTAGCTTGTGCCTGTAATGGAAATTGTGATTTTTGTACCCACCTCAGTACTCTGAAGTGTGTTGTTCTCAGGGACACCTTTGTCAGCCTTTTCCTCAGCAGCCCCCAGCCTAGCTCATATATTGCCTTTCCACTGAGCTTGCACCTGCTCTCACCTAACAGTTTTCACCCTTGCTGCTGCAAGTGAGATGATGTCAGACCCTGTCTCTTGTTGACAAAATGACCCAGATTGGATGGTTTTTCTAGGCCTTGGCTGTCTGCAACCTGCTTGAGGCTCCTAATCCATTAGTGATTTTCTGCTTCATGGACCAGGCCAGCCTGGCTGATAGGTTTCTGGGGTCTATCTTCACAGACTTTGCATATCCCAGAATCGCAGACTATTCTGAGTTGGAAGGGACCCACAAAGGATCATCGAGTCCAACCCTTAAGTCGATGGCCCCCCACAGGGGACTGAACCCATGACCTTGGCATTACTACAACCAAGTTTTAACCAACTGAGCTAATCCTCCTGTTCATCCATCACAAATTGTACAGGAACAAGGGAGCTGTAGATTTGTCTGAGCAAAGGTCTTTGCTCTTGTAATTCACCCTGATACAACAGCACACTCAGAACTGCATCCAGCAGAGCTTGTTTTTTCTGTTCATATTTTATTCTGGCTGTTCCTGGGGGATTTCTACACGTCATCCGCTCCTCACCTTCTATGTACCCATGCACATATCAGTATGTATGTATTTGCAGTTGTCTTTTTGAGGGGATTAACAGGGCTTAAGTACAGAATAGGGCTCAGCAACTGAGAATGTTATCTGTTTCCAGAGATTTTCCCTACCTTCCACTGAGTTGCCCTAATGGTTCCTTTTTTTCACTTCTGGCTTCAAATGTGTCAGAAACACAAATAAGTACTGTTGTAATTTCCTTCTTTTAATCTGGGAAGTCCCACTTATCATCAAGTAGGGTGCAGAGGATCACCCCACATGCTCAGCTCAGACCAAGGCCTGTCTGTGAAAAATTAGCTTGAGACACACCTTTGTAAGTTTATCACCAGGAGACTTTAAATCCTTATCAATCTACCTAGTTAGTTTACTTTGAGCAAATAATATGCCAGTGTAACTGATATTAATGTTTCTGAATGAAACATGCATGTGTATACACACACACACACACACACACACACACATGTGTACGTATGTTTCTGTAGGTGGGTAATAGGGGCCATACATAAAGACAAAACAATATTCAATATTTCCAGCTGTAATACTTCCTGTTGTTTCTAAAACTATCAAATACTCTTTTTTCAATCTGTTTGTTAAATTTAATATTTCTTTAAATACTGCAGATTTTTCAGTTGCAATGGCTCAGCAGTTCTTGTAGAAGGATTAGGGAATGCTATATTATGAGGGAATGTTATATTATGAATGATTGTTTCAGCAGTTCAAGGAGAGAACAATGTACCAGTGATACATGTTCAAGGCCATGCAGTCTATTCCTTTGATGCCTGTTCTAGGAATCAATCTGCACGGCAATCTGAGTGTGAAGTGCTAGGTTGTGTACTCACATGACTTCATCACTAAATGACTTTATCATTTATCATCTTTGGACTGTCTAACTATTTTCTAATTGAAAGAGTACTAGGGATGCTGTATCAGGCCTTGTTTCAGTTGAAGGAAAAAGAACTCTACAAAACCAAAGCTGATGGTTGGATAAGTGTGAGTGGTTGTGATGTAGCTACACATGGTCGAAGAGTTAAAGTCCAGACTGGTAACAGATGTGTGGGATTGGTGCAGAAGGTTTAGTATCACAAATGTTAATCCAGTATGAGACAAACGAACCAAGAGAAAGCAATTTAACAGAAAAAATATCCAGTAACTTGAGCGTATGACAATTTCATGAGACTCCTGAAAAAGTACAATCCTAAAATTGAGACAGAGAGCTCTGCTGAGTCAAACAATTTAGCCTGACGTACAGGAGATGTGCAAGTAGGTTTCCAGCTGCTCCTCCATACCCAGTGTAGCATATAGAAAAGGGAGATGTTGAAAGTAATTAAAAGCAGATTTGCCAGAAATTTCTTGAAGTAAACAGAGGGATGGAAAGAATATTTTATGGTCAGCAAAGGTAAGAACAAAATATGAACAGCAGGATACAATTTACTTGGTTTTGTCACAAGGAGTGTGTAGATCAGGAAGAAAAGAATCTTAACAATGGAATAGTAGATGGAGATGGTAGAATTACCAGCAGACCAAAGAAGACTGGAACTCCACACAAATTTTTCATTTTATGAGGGCTTCAGGTCTGTGAGAAAAATCTCGTGTTGAAGAATTTTTAGAGAGATGAGTTGAAGGAGCAAAGCAAAAAATAGGGTTTTAATGGCCAATACTGTGTACACAGGGTGCCTCCCCAGCTAAATCGCCGAGGAGCACACAGAGGAGGGAGGGGTCACCCCAATTTATTTCCTTCACGCCACACCCCTTTCCCCCCTCCAGGAGTCCAGCCCTCCGCAGTCCATGTTTGGCACTTTGAACGCTGATTCGAAGTCCTCACTTCTTTACTGCCTTCTTTGGGCAATTTCTTGCTGCGCCATCAACGCTGATTGGCTCATCCAGTTGCCCTCTCAGGCCCTCACACCGGCCGCAAGCCCTGGCAGCAGCCCCTCTGCTGGGACTGCAGCCTCACAGACTTCCCGCCAATTTTCGCCTGTCTAATCTGCATGTGGAGAAATTCCCCCCCCTTAAAGGGCCAGTCCCATTTTCTCAGAAAAACCCCAATTAACAAAGAACCTTTTAATTAACCAAACCCCTTCTTTCCACACCTCCCACAACGAACCCTCCCTTTTTATTTCTCACAAGGTCTTTTTCTCGTCATGGACGTGCATGAGATGATTGCCATTTCTTTCTCCAACAATCCACACTCCCCGCCTCAACTATTTGTAACAAGAACGAAGTAGATTAATGTCTTATATTTCATTTTTGGTATTTTTTCCTCTGGGGATATGTTAGTCCCAAAGAGACATTTGTCCCTGTCTCCTTGCTTTGTTACTTTTCACTAGAAGAGGTTTCTCTTGGGTTTTTTTGAATCTTAGGATACAGTCTTTCCATCTTCCCTGTGGGAGCTCATACCACTGCCCTTTTGTCACAGCAGAACTAGTCTGTTTAATATGGAGGTCTGTTAATACACTCACCACTCCTTTACTTAGGAATGCCTTGTAGTTACCTAAAATCACATTTAATTCAAGGTAGGATGAGGTAAAATGCAAATAGAAGTATTACCTTATTACATCTAAAATAGCAAATACAATTAAAAGCATCTTGAAAAGACATAATAAATAAAAGGAATAATTCATCTGATTTACTGCCCCTGACACCTGCTGAAAAAAGTGCTATTCATTTTGGATTTTTTTCCCTTCTTTTAAATTTTCAGGTGACTTGTCCCTCTTCTGACAAAATTCTGGCCTGAGAATTTTCTTTCCTCCTGTTCCCCAGTTTTCTCTTAGGTGATTTTCATCACTGGAAACTTTGCATTACACAGAATTCTGTACTGAGGTCTCCCATCAGAAAATGTCTTCTGAAGAAGCCTTTGGACTTCACCTTAGGGTAACTTTACTGAATTAGCATGTTGACCTCATTTGTTGAGGGTAGGGGTAGCTCTTACCACCAGTCTGCACTTTGAAGTTTTCTGAGGAGTCCAGACAGATTTCATTTGTTGTCTTGGAGCTCATTCTATCCTCCCTTACATTCTGACTGTTCTGAATTTAATTAAGGATTCTTTTGCTTCCACAAATATGTGTAAATCTTAGAAGAGGAGGTGTTTTCTGTGTTTAACTAGCTCCTAAGCAGATTAGTTCCCCCCAGGAAGCAAATCTCTTCTATTTCCCTCTGGTGACACACTGACATGTTGCAACATGAAATAGGCCTTGTGGCAGACCTTTTGTTCTCTACCAGTAGTGTAATTAACAAATACATATGATACAAGTATCTAAATAGGGTAAAATTAGTCTAGTTCATTTTCTGATTCCTGAGACAAGTATGATAGCAATTATTTCTCTGAGGTGACAGCATTTAAAGTGACTGAAGTCCAGCCTCTTTCTCCTAAGCAGACTCTAACAAGGAGTCCCTGTACAGAATAATTTAGTGTCATATTTATTTTAATTGCTACACATACACGATTCAGTGTTTTTGGAGAACAAGAATGGGAGAATTCATCCCTTGTTAGTTGTTAGGATTCTCTGCAGGAATAGGGAAGAGTTTATCCTGCAGTGAATATAGATTTATTTGTACAAAATGGAAAGCTTCAGGACAAGAGATGGAAAGAAACTCATTCTGAAGGTGTCATAGGCTTTGCAGATATGCCTGTCACAGGTTATGGAGAACTTTGTATTCCCAGATTCTAAGAGTAATCCTAAATGAAGTTATTGTTACCCAGTGTGAAAGGATGGAGAGTTTGCTTAGCTGAAACAACAGTTTTAAAAGAGAAGAAAGAAGTATTTGCTCAAAATAATTTCTTTGTTCTGAGATAGGGGGAAATTTTGGAATACTGTGAAATGGTCATATTATTTGTCTGTTTGATTTAACAGTATAATTGCAGTGAGTATTTTCCAACGAGAAAATTTACTGTTAACAAAGCCTATTTTTATAGGGTTGAAAGGTCTTTCTGCTATTGTAAATTTGTAAGAGAATTACATGTTGTCTTTGTTACATCAGTCATATAAAATCTAACTTGTATTATCTTTCCTTGTAGACAGAAAGACAGATTTCCACTCAAAAGATCACGCCATACTCCTGTGAAAATAATATGAACCAGAAAGTATTAGTTTTCCTTCTCCCAAATTTTATATTTGGGATATTTCTTTTTGGGCTTTTCTGTAAGAGACAAAAAACCCTAACAGGTGAGTAGAGAAATTACCAACAGTAAGACTTAATGTTTTATAGAATCAGGGACTCCATTCCCAGATACGTTCGGAAGTAACTATGGAGCCTAAGTGATAAACAGTATAGTGCAAGTATCCCTGTCACAGTGACAGCTATCATAGCAACGTGTGAGAGGTAGAATACTACAAAAACATGATGGTAGAACATCAAACTTGTTTAGCCTAATACTGCTAACGTGTTGAAAGTTTTCATTTTAACAAACGTTTCACTAAGCAGGGTAGTTTATTGCATGTTTGCCATAGTGGAGATTGGTGACAGTAAACAAAAAATTGATTTTAGCATCTTCATTAGTTTTTGTACTCAGGATGATAGATTGAGTGCTGTGATTGTCACAAATAAAGAGACTTAAATAAGCCTATTTCACAGAAATGGTTTAAATTTCTTCCTTCATTGCAGGTGCTTTTCCCAGTCCCTCTGAAAATTGGCTGGCAATTCAAAATGATCGCAAAAGCACGCTGGCTTCTGTCTGCCTGAAGAACAATCTTAATAAATTAAAAAGCAAATTGGATTCTCATGTTGCAAACCAGCTCTTTGTGGAGCACAAGCATAAATTTATCTACTGTGAGGTGCCCAAGGTAGGCTGCTCCAACTGGAAGAGAACTATTTTTCTTCTGCAAGCAGACTTGAATGCAGAAGCTTCTGAAATTGAGCATGACCACATTCACCAAACCTCACTGATCAAAAAATTGGTGTCTTACCCTCCTGCCATACAAAAGGAATTTCTAAGCAATTACACCAAAGTGATGTTCACCAGACATCCCTTGGAACGGCTGGTTTCAGCTTACAGAGACAAACTTCTGCACTCTGAGCCATTCTACAGTATCACTGTTGCTAATGAGATTAGGGCAATGTTCAGGAAAAACAAAAATTCTTCTGAAAAAGTGAGTTTCCAGGAGTTTGTCAACTTCATTATAGCAAAACCACCAAACACTCTTGACATTCACTGGAAACCAATGTTTCTGCTCTGTGATCCTTGCAACATTCACTATGATATTCTGGGTAAGTATGAAACTCTTGGGTTAGACTCTGAGCATGTTCTGAAGGTCGTTGGAGCACCAGAGAGCCTGCAGTACCCCAGCCTGAAGAGATACAGGTCAGAGAAACGAACAAATGGTGATATCACCTTGGAGTATCTCAGACAATTGACCTCAGAACAAATTGAGAAGATAAAAAAATTGTATCAAATGGATTTTTTTTTGTTCAACTATACTATGAAATATGAGGATTATTTTTCTCTGAATGACTAATGTAGGCTAAACAAAGAACAGCTTCCTTTGTACAAAAATGGGCTGACTCACAGGTGCTTGACAAGTGGGTTGGTGACTGACTGCTGCTGAGATTTTCCTGGAGTTTGTAGATACAGTTTATCATCCTAAGCACTCTTATACAAAAAATCCCTGCCATGATCTCTTGTACCATACAGGACTTAACCTATTGAAATGATTGTCTTCATGTTGATTGTTATGGGCATACATTAGTGTCATTAAAACTGTTTATAAGTGATAGATTTTGGTCCATTGGGAAGAGACTTGGGAAGGATGAAGAATGCAGTTTTTAATAATGAATATTTTAGAACACCATTTTTATATATTTTTTTTAATTAGAAAAAAGACATAAGAAGCAATAAATAATCTGCTTGAGAGTCAAATCACTCTTTGTCTGCAACAGCCTTAATCATGAATCCTGTAGGAGAAGAGCAAATAACTTCAGATGCTTGAAGCTGCATTTCACAGAACCTGATTATATGCCAGTTTATATTCCCTTCTAGTGGTATTCTCATCACAGCCCACCAGCCTCATCCCTCACACAGCACAGTTGTCAGCAATCCAGACAGAGTTTCCATTAAATCTCTTAAAAGTCTTCTGATGAGCAGATCTGGTGTTCATGGTGACTTCAGAAACTCTTTTCACCACTTTTGTGAGCAGTATGGTCTGACTTTTGAGGGACAGTCTGAAAAATGTTTTTGTTTTGTTTTGTTTTGTTTTGTTTTGTTTGTTTGTTTGTTGTTGTTGGGTTTTTTAAAATAAATTGTTAGAGGTACCTTCTAAACTGTACAAATGGGGTGGTGCAGGATCTAAAATCTCAGTGGCAAGGTGACTCTTATTTAATTCTCCAAAAGCACTTACCATCCAGCCAAATGACTGGCCTTTCAACACAGTGGGGACAATGTTTGGGCTTTCCCAGTTCGTGCCTGTTGGTGGAACCCACGAGCCCTTGGGACTTACCTGAGCATGGCGCTAAGCTGGGTAACCTTGGGTAATACATTTGTTCTACTTGTTGCTTTTTCACATCACAGGAGAATGAGTGCAAATACGTGTGGAATTATGGTGAGGGGAACAATGAAACGTGAGAATTATGGTGAGAAGAAACTCAAATCATTAGTCACTTCTTATATTCCTAGGTGGCTTTGGTTTTAGATCACTGAGAAGTCTATAGCTTCTTCTATATTAAGCCTGAGCTTTGTCCCTTTCCTTTTTTTAATCTATTACCTAATCACATTAAAAAACATTTTGTGACCATGTTGATTGTAAGAATGTTTACAAAGTAGTCGTTACTATTATCACCACATTTACGGGATGTCAGTCTTTAAGGAGCTCACTTGAAAATCTCTCAAACACACTTAGTTTCTCTCAGCTATATCTGCAAGTGTACAAAGACTGGCAGGGACAAAATAACTTAATCACACTGCAGCCAGCAATATATATGGCCTTTGCTGTTAGAAGCATGGCCAAGGGAAAGGGAAAAGGAGACTGAAAGATGGATGCAATGGGATTTAAGTTATGAGAGCTGTGAAGAGACCTCCCAGTGCAGGAAGTGGGATGCAGGAGTGTCACATGAAAAGGAGAGACAGAAATGCAAAGATTTCTTGTCCCACCAGTATTAATACAAAATTATTAGCCATAAGCACCCTCAGAATATTGAAGTCTTATGAACCCAATACTGCCTGCCTAACACTGGACAGAACACCGATTGAACAAGTCGTCAACATTCCTGTGAGGACCACAATTCAGCTGGGGAAAACTTACTAGCCATAAGAATCTCCAGAAAATTGAAGTCTTATGAACCCAACACTACCTGCCAACAGTGGGCAGCACACGGCTGGAAAGGTCTTTGACCTCTGCTATGAGCCCACACTTAATAGCCAGGGAGAACTTTCTCTATGAAGTTATTAGCTATAAGTGAAGCTGGAGACAGTGATGGCCAGAGAAAGAAGCTCTCTGCATCCCTCCTTGACAGCAGTGGTAAAGGAACAGGGACTACCATTCAGTACATCTGGCAGGTCTTGCCTTGCTGTATTTCATAAAAGGGGCAGCTTTGGCACAAGGAGAGATCCAAAGTGAGAAGACCAACAAGAATAGCTAAAAAATTATGTTTTTTTTTTAAATAGCCTGTGATTTTATGAGGGATGATTCATGGTTCTGGATTTTAGTCTCACTATATTTGGTGTCCCCACAGCCCTGTGATACTCCAATACTGGATTGCTCATGCCACCCTGGCAACCCTGAAGTTCCTGTAGATTTTTTTTTTTTACTTTTTACTTTTGCTGAGGCAGAGGAAGCTGGAAATGACTCCCAACAAAGTTAAGGCTATGCAGAAGGATGCAGACTCTCTGTCTTTTTCCTGAACCAGAGCCAACTCCAGCTACATGCTTCCCCTGCTTGCTTTGACACATCATGCAAGGTAGAGAGGAATAAGATTTCCTTCATAACTCACTTCTACATGATAGAGCCCTCCAGAGCTCTAAGTATATCTGAAGCTGTAAGTATATCTAAAAATACTTTAGTTTCCTGAAACCACCAGCCAGCCTAAGAAAACTCTGAAGAAATTATACTGACGGAGTTTGATAGGTGTCTTTGCTATCAGCACTCTAGTGCTAACACCATCTACAGCTTCTTACTGTTAGATGTGAGTGGTTTTCTATTCTTGTTTCCTCTTTCACACAGGATCACATATTCTTCCTACAGTGGTGACAGAAAACTGATGGCTAATTCATTCATCACAAGCACTAGTCAGTAGCAGAAGGGTATCTAGTGAAGCAGAAAAATCTCTGTAACTATTCACAATGGACTTTGAATCTTGACATTTGCCTACAGGAAACTGTAAGTAGCATATTGCCTTGAATCACTGGCTGCTGTAATGTTCTTTAGCTGGTGTGGGACTGAAAAAAAACCTGTCCAAAAGACCATGTGTGTGCATGTGTGCACATATACCAACAGTTTTAGGAAAGAGCATTGTACAAAAATGGTATAAATTGTGGATTATCAACAACTACAAAATGAGAATAATGGGTTGATATCTGTTGGAAAAGAGAAAAAAATATTCTTGATGTTGTAATGTAATAAAAGTTGACGATGGCTCTGGACATTGTCCTACTCAGCCTACAAGAACTGCAAGACAGCTGTAAATTCTATGATGAAAACTGTAACATGACTGTCTCTTCGTGGCCTGAGAGAGAGATTTCCTCTACTGTCTTCCCTACAAGTGCACTGTCCAGAACGAGGCTCTAAGCTGAGCTGGGCTCCCTCCTGGCTTTTGCCCAGAGAAGAACCTCCAGAGGAGCTTCTTTTCTTTGGATGTTAATTTGGGGTGATGTTTTTCTGGGAGGAAAATGGGTGCTTGCAGTTGGGAGTAAGGGTGGAGGCGGCGTGGTGGGGCTCAGGGCTCAGGTCCTGGGGTGGATTTGAATTGGGGAGTTCCATAATTCATCTTCTGATTTGTTGTTATATACCTGCAATATGACCATTGCTATGTTTCATTCCTAGTTACCTTAATAAACTGTATTGAATTAACACATTAATCTATTTGCTCATCCTTCTCAATAACATCTGTCTAAAAAACAAACCCATCTCAAAATTGTTCTATCAAATCATAACATAGATCACATGCTATTAGACAACAATAAATACAAAGCCACTTGGCTCTGCTATGTTACATTAATATGAACCTGTCTCACAGGGCTTTTAAAGAATTGAAAGAATCAGCAAATACTAATGCGTATTCCAGTATGGACATAAACACGGAAGCAGAAAAAGGAAGAATCCCAAAGAAATCTTGCCAAGTCAAGCTTGTATCTTTCCTACAAATCTGTCTATCAACAGTGAGAAAATAAGAGAGACTTTTCCCATTCTCATGGAAATCCTCGCACACACTTTCAGGACAGGTATCCAAAAACCTGACATCATAATTTCTTAATGAGATTATAATAGATCTGACAGTTGATCAGTGTATGTCAGCAACAGAGACCATGTCATCAGTTGCGCCTTGAATTAGATGTTTCCTCCACTTAAAAGTGATTAATTCCACCTGTAAGCAGTCCTAATTTTTCACAGAGTTTGGAATGTGAGTCTGAAAAGGTAAACTGTGATTAGTGGTTTCTTGTTCAGAGAACTTTCCAGAGCAGGACAGCTGTGAGCAGAATAAAAGGTGTGAGCAATGAAACTTCAAGCATTCACTGTTCCACGGAGGTGTCTCTGACTAACAGGAAAAAGAGTAAACACCACTTGTGCAAGTCACTGTGCATCAAACAAACTGCAGTGGTCAGTGCTCACAACTAGAAGGTTATTCCCTTCCAGCATTCAGTGTTAATACATCAAAAGCTTTTAGTTCTACGATCTCCCATTTTCTTGACTTGTCTGTCACAGAGATATAAAAAGGAGACAGGAAAAAAAAAGACACTAATGCTCCGTGATTGTGTTGTAGGCCTGACATGATTTCTACCTGTCATAGCAGTTCTTACCTTCCTTCCTTTCAGAATTATAAGTTAGGTCATGCTTTAGCATAAAACAAAAAGTTGTTGAATTATATAATTTAGATGAATCAATGCAAACCAAATAAAATCAAAACTGGCAGAGAATGTAATCAGCAGAAGTGTCTGAAATTTCAGGAAGTTTTTTTCTGGAAGTTCTGACCAGGTGTGAAATGTACACAGGTGGGCAGTTACAATGCTGCTTCTAATAAGAACTATTGTAAAAGGAAAAGCTCAAGTGATCACAAATCTCAATCAATATACTGAGACTAAAATTCCAAATGAATCAGTAGAGCAAAAATGAGTGATGCATCACAGGATCAGGTTTTTGAAAAGAAACTGGCTCAACACTGTTTCAGCACTACCCATGTACACCTCATCTTTGCTCATCACTACTAGAACCCTTTCTTTATATTTCCAGGATCCTTTTCATAGTTTCTTCTGGAGGTACCAAAGCTTATAAAGATGAAAGGGCTTTCTTAAAACACCCCATCATCCCACCCTGTAGACACTGTAAACAAGATTGTACAGCATTTGTGGTGCCCCACCAAAGGTACAACAGTCCAGACATAAGTGGAGGTCAGAGCAGAACTTAGCATGGGTACCCAAAGACAGGTAGGCATACCCTGTTTTATATTTCTGTGATTTAGCAGAACTATGGGGAAAGCTTTTTATCTACAATTCTGTGACTAATATCCTGACTCCCACCTCACGTGATTGCATTGTCCTTCCTCTTTTTCCCAGATCCCTTCTTCATTTTTGACCTGAACTGCATGTATGGATTCCTGCTGAGTTCCCATTAGGGCCCTCCAAGTGCTGCAGGTGCTGACTTATTCAGTACAGTTGTTGCCAGGTGTATGTTTCTGGATCTATTGGAACTATTGTAAGAAGGCTTTTTCTTTAAGTTCTAAAGCTTCTTCTAAGCTAAGTTCTTTAAGCACCTGCTCAATGAGTGAGATATTGCTACAAGCTGAGAGATATAAAGTGAAGGATGTTTTGAAGGCATTTCCCCACTAAAAATAAACTCGTCTTCCATTCAGATAGGCTTGATGGGTAAGGGAGAAAGCTAATTTTGGGATCATTGACATCAGTTCTCAGAGGCTTCTGTTAATTATCACCAAAAGAGGCAGGAAACCCTCTTTCATGAGGGAACATCGTTCTCTGCAGAGTTAAGTTTTGTTAACACTCAGAGATTGGTTAGAATTGGTCCTCAGGGATGCCTACATGGTAAAAGAGCTCCTTGAGTGAGACTTGTAGCTTTTGAAAAACATGGAGAAGTAGAGTGATGAATTTAGGAGATAGTCCACCTGACATGTAAACATTAAACAATTGATTTTGGGTCCATCCTGTTTCACAAAGACAGCACAGGTAAGAAACAGGGGAAAACCAATCAAATTAATAAAAGCAAATTATTATCCTGAAGACTTCTGGTATTCAGTAACTGAATAGTACATTATTTGGTCTTTATTAGTTTACCTTTTTTTTTTTTATCTTGCTACACAACAACTACTGCTACATGCAGAGCCCTTTAGGTTTCATAATATCAAACACAGGATCACAATGATGCTTTTATTTATAGCAATACTCTTTGTTGCTGCACAAAGCCAGGCTCCCACTTAGCTGTATACCATGTCAACATTTGGATTTGTCTCCTCAATTCTTGTTGTTGTGGTTTACATGCCACAGGACATTCAGGCACACTACGAGCTGACTGTGTGCTGTGTGTCAGCATTTTTTACAGCCTCTGCCAAGGCTTTTCATTGTACTCAGGTTTTGGGACATTGTTTGTATCTGAAACAGATTTGGTCTGCACATTTTGCAAATTGTAATTTTGGGAGATGAGAATTATCAATGTCTCTAAAATAGTAATAATGTACATAAAAATGCATCTTAAATAGCTGTTTCAACAACTAATCTAATTTTTAAATGGCTCTACATATTCTTGACATGAATTTAAGTCTTTCAGCCTTAGTCCAGACAGAGTATTGCAATTTCTGTTTGCTTTTTTCTCCCTGCCCGCCCC